>JARJDQ010020480.1:0-14807 GCA_030264215.1 Geostiba sp. GC000077
CTCTGTATAGTTGAAAATATTTTAGGGGTGTTCAGAATTGAAATCTTCACAACCCTAAAATATTTTCAAGTGTACAGAGTGTTGCACTAAAAAGATACAGCCAAAAATATACAATTTTATTAAAAAAAAAAACATTTTGGTCGTATCTTTTTGGTGCAACACTCTGTATAGTTGAAAATATTTTAGGGTTTTTCATAATTGATATCCCCACAACCCCAATACATTTTCCAGTATTCAGAGTGTTGCACTAAAAAGATACAGCCAAAAATATACAATTTTATTTTGTTGTTATTGTACTCGTAGTCCATTTTTTATGTAATATTGTTTATTTGTAATTGTGTATGGATACATTTTTCCTTTTGAGTTTAACATGTTTCGGCCTGTGGCCATCGTCTGAAACTGAAGAGTTGCTCAGTATATTTTATTGGAATTTCAAATGTGAAACTTATGAAAGATTCATATTTTTAATTGAGGCATACTGGAGGAAATCACGTCCGAAAATCTGTTACTAACCCCAGGTCTATTGAAACAAAACGTTTGGCACGCTTGCAGTATGAATGATTTCTTGATTTCCAGCCCATTTGTCGCATGGAAAACGCACGCCATCCGTGCATCAACACTGACAGAGTGAAACTCGTGTCCAACGATGTCCACCTCGGCGGTGATGCCGACTGCCAGCCGCTGATGATCCTCACCGGGCCAAACATGGGCGGCAAGTCCACCTTCATGCGCCAAACGGTGCTCATCGCCATCATGGCGCAGATGGGCGGGTTCGTGCCAGCCGCACGCTGCGAACTCTCGCTGGTGGATCGCATCTTCACGCGCATGGGCGCGCAGGATGACATCATGCGCGGCCGCTCCACCTTCCTCGTCGAGCTGATGGAAGCCTCCTCCATCCTGCGCCACGCCAATCGCAACTCCTTCGTTCTCCTGGACGAATTGGGCAGAGGCACTTCTACGCACGACGGCAACGCCATCGCCTGGGCGTACATTCACGAGTTGGCGACGATCCAATGTCGTGGGATCTTTGCCACGCACTATCACTCGTTGGTGCAGAAGTTTGACAAGGATAAAAACATTCAGTTAGGTTACATGGTTCGTTTTTACCACATTTTTTAACTCAAAATATTAATGCGTTGTTGTTTTGTCAGACGTGCATGCTGCAGAACGAAGGCAAGGAGAATGAAAGCGTCGTATTTCTCTACAAAGTCGCGCAGGGGCTCTGGCCGAAGTCCTACGGCTTCCACGTGGCGCTCCTTGCAGGCATGCCACTGCAAATCGTCAATAACGCGCGGACATACGCCGCTGCCATGGAGCGCAAGGATCAAAACAGGAATCTGCTCAAAAGCATCAATGACATTGCAGAAATCACAAAGGTTTTACTCATTTCCTAAGTTTCTTCAACTCTCACAGCGTTACCAGTATTATTACTTTTATTACTTACAGTTTGCACATGTTTTAAGTGCGGTTGATATGTTGTTATAAAATAAACTCCCTGTATTGCATTTTAGGCTTAAACGTAGTACTTGCTTCACACACGAGTGGCGCTAGTTGCGCAACGCTCCATGTTCCTGCTGTCAATGTCAACCACTGCACTTGTTTCTTCAGTAGCACAAATTCAATAATCTAATCCGCAAAAAAATATTACAATGACCGCTCCTTGACGTGCTGTTTGCAACATAACACATGCTCCACATCCTTCTGCAATGATTTAAGTGTACAAAATGAGGTGTACCATTGAGAAAACCAAAAAGTGGAAGCATAATGTTGAGTTTGTTGACGAAAACGGGGAGTAGCATGGTTTAGCCCCTCTTGGTGAAGCAGAGGGATGGTCGCGACTGCAACTCACTGGATAAGCATGAAGCAGCTATTTACGGCAGCGTTTACACTCCTTAGCGTGTGCATCAACCCTTCGGCGGCGTTCTGCGCGCCGTACATGGGCAAGGTGTGCAGAAACTACCTCAACAGCACCACAATGTTCTGGTATTCAGATCAGGGTGGTTGGAACAACGATAGAATCACGGTGGCACTCTGGGAGGAGCTGATTGTTACACTCAAAGAGCCCTGTAGAAGTAGTGCAGAGGTACAAATTGTTTTACAGTTAATACGTTTTTGCCAGTTGAAGTATTTGATTTGAATATTGAGTTGAGTTGAGTATTTTGTTGAATTTCAGAAGTTATTGTGCATGTATGCATTCCCAAAGTGCACACATGACAACACTGGTGCACTGCCCCTCTGTTTTGAGGATTGCATTGCAGTAAAAGAGCAATTCTGCTATAATGATTGGGTAACCATTGAGGACAAGAAGCAGCGGGGCATCTTTATTCGATCTAGAGAACACTTTGAGCTGCCAGACTGCAGGAAGCTGCCAACATATGAAGTCAAGGACAAAGAGGCAACTTGTTCTTATGCTGGGATCATGGAGGTGAAGAAGGATGATGTTACCAGTAAGTGCTTGCCACAGTTGCCATTTTTCTAGTGTTTTCTGGTGTTTTGATGTTAGAACAACATCTGTCCCGAGGTGATAGCCGCAATCCGAGAAAAAGTGTACTTTGTTACTTCACCACCGACTTGCATAATGCTTCCACATATACAGGGTGTCACAAACTAAATTATACAGGGTGTTGCCAAAAATATCGTGAAAATATTTTACACGTTAGCAAGTAGTACATTGAGCAACCGTACTCTCAACGGTTTAGAACGCCACATTTAGAACGTTGCTTTTAATGTATCGTCTCACCATCACCGATTTGTTCCAACATCAAGGCTCCGACCGTATCGTAGATACAACCTGTAAATTTTTGCTGTTGCAAATATTGATATTGTTGTTGATGTTGCAGTTGATTGTGTAAAAGGCACAGGCAGATTCTACCTGGGCAACATGAACATAACCAAAGATGGCTTGGAGTGTCAGCACTGGCACTCGCAGAAGCCGCATGCGTTCGACCGGCCGCCGCTGTACCTGCCCGAGCTGCAGGACGCCGAGAACTACTGCCGCAACGCCGGCGGCGAGGAGCACCACCCGTGGTGCTTCACCACCAACGCCAGCGTGCGCTGGCAGCACTGCAACATTCCCATTTGCGAGAACTCCACGCAGCAGAGCGACGAGCTGCCCGCCGGCATCGTCATGGATCAGTATCTCACACCGACATTCCTCATCATCGCCTCCGCCATCGGCCTCTTCACCATTCTCATCTTTCTCCTGCTAATACTCCTCTGCCATCGCGTGCACAAGCACCAGCTCGGCTACAATCCGACTGCGAATGCGCAGGACGTCAGCATCGACCTGGACAAACTACCCAGCAACCAGGCCTACCATCGCACGGCAGCTCGACTCAATCCAAAGCTAGAGATCTTAGAATTTCCCCGAAATGATATTATTTATATTCGGGACCTGGGGCAGGGCGCATTCGGGCGCGTGTTTCAAGCTAAAGCGCCGGGCCTCGTCGCCGGTGAGGATTTCACCATGGTGGCGGTGAAGATGCTCAAGGACGACGCGTCGGAGGACCTGCAGGAGGACTTCGAGAAGGAGGCGTGCTTGCTGGCGGAGTTTGACCATCCGAACATTGTGCGCCTGCTGGGGGTGTGCGCCATTGGACGGCCCATGTGCCTGCTCTTTGAATACATGGGCCGGGGGGATCTCAAGGAGTTCCTGCGGCAGTGCTCGCCGAGCAACTACGTGGTGCGCAGCGTCGACGGGGAGCACCAGAGCATCTATCGCGACAACCAGCTGAATCATCTCGATCTGCTGGACATATCGCTGCAGATTGCCAGCGGCATGGTGTACCTGTCGGACCGCAAGTTCGTCCATCGCGACCTGGCGACGCGCAATTGCCTAATCAACGAGGATATGGTCGTGAAAATCGCCGATTTTGGTCTTTCACAGAAGATTTATCTTCAGGTAACTTTAAACTTCCGCTGGTAAATTACATTACCGAAAATATAAGGTTACTGTTAAATTACAAGTAGGGTAATGTAATTTACCATTACATTTCGTTTCTGAAAATTTCAGTATTGTAAGTTACCGTTAAATTACAGTATTGTAATTTACCGTTGCAGTTAAATTACGTTACTGAAAATTACGGTAATGTAAGTTGCCGTAAAATTACAGGATTGTAATTTACCGTTACTCTTAAATTACGTTACCTAAAATTACGTTATTGAAATTTCCTTTTACGAACGTTTCAACGTATTTAACAAGTTTTTGTTTTGTTCTAAAGAATTACTACAAAGGTGATGAGCGAGATGCAATCCCAGTGCGATGGATGCCGCTGGAGTCGATCCTCTACAACAAGTACACGCCGGAGAGCGACATCTGGGCGTTCGGCGTCTGCCTGTGGGAGATCTTCTCCTTCGCGCTGCAACCGTACTTCGGCATGACGCACGAGGAGGTGGTGCGCTTCCTCAAGGCCGGCAACGTGCTCGCCTGCCCCGAGCAGACGCCGGCGCCCGTCTACGAGGTGATGAAGTCCTGCTGGGCGGGTAAGCCCACCGACCGCCCCGGCTTCGAGCACATCCACAAGACGCTCGCCAACATCCAGCACGTGCACGCCGAGATGTACACCTGCCAGATGCAGCACATCGGCCCCTAAGCGCGCGCGCAACCCAGTCAAAAAAACACACACAAAAGTCAAAAACCGTAGCTCAGTCACATTTTTGCCAAATCTCCTTATATTTCTTATACAAATATTTATATACCCTACCAAATAAGCACAAAATGAAACCAAAATGACGCATCACATAGAATCTTAAGACTTACATTATAATGAGACTCGAATCATTGTCGTTACCTACGATGAGTGGAGGGTGAGGGAGGGAGAAGGAGGAACTACTTTTACCATTAGGCGTTTTTACGATAACAATAATTATCTATAGTAATTTAATCTTTATATCTTGGAAAATTTGAAAAATTGGAACATAAGATGATATACATGTATAGGTGGATGTAAGTGTACGTATGTCGTGTGCATTTTATATTTATATACTTTATACGTAACTCTGGCTCTACGTTAGATTTTCAAATTCGTCATCAAAACTAAATCAAAGAGGCACTAGATGGATGGATATTAATTACGAGGGGATATTTGTAAGAACAAACACATTTTTACCCAAAAATTAAAATTACAACCCTGTACAGTAAATGCGCCTAGTTTTTAACGCTCCTGTGAATATGTAGTTTAAACTTGGCGCGGTTTTGTTCGTGTGTGTCGGCTATGTTCGGCTTTGCCCTCAGCCAAACAGCGACAAACGTCCTAGTAGCATCCTTGTTCTACCTATACTCTGTAAGCGCATTTTCTAAGACTAAATATGATTGTGAACTATGTCCAGCTAGTCTAAAGCAGTTATAACCAAGTGTACTTCGGCCATGTTCGTGCGCTCGTTGTGCTCGGTGCAGGGCAGCAAGTGCCAGCCGTGAGGAGCTCCACCGAGCGACAGACGACGGAGTACAACTACAACACAAACAGCCAGCCAGAGTGCCTGACATATACCCGTTCTATGTCGAAGCGTCGCGCTCCACCAAGTGCCAAGCGCCCGAGCGACCCGTGGAATTTCCGCACCGAGCGCGCGCACCCTTCGACGGTGGTGTGCCAGCCGCCCCCGGCGGGGTGGTCGACCCAGCAGCCCGCAGACGGTGGGATGACACGCGCGCGGCGTCCCAGAGTTAGGTAATGGTAACGACGAATATGGAGATCACAGGTAAATGTTTTGAAACGCATTTCGACACCCATATCCCCCTGATATATCACGCTCAAATTACACCCACGAGCACCACGGCAACGTACAGCATTCGTACGGGGCGCGGGGAGGCGCAATTGTTTCAACATCAGATACTGATTGGCGTTTGTTTCTCTTTGCGTTTTGTTGCCAGTTTCGGGGCTCGCGACGATGGCCGAGGCGAACGTAAGTTGAACGCTCACAGCAGGAGCAGAACCTTCACAGCATTTGCTTAAGGGGTGCGTTGCTTTTCTTGCAGGCGACGGACGATAGCCACGACGCGGCGATGCTGCGGCGGCCGCGCACCAGCGAGGACTTCTTCCTCTTCTGCACCTATGTGCTCGAGTATGAGAACTATCCCAGCAACAATAAGGCGGTGGAGGTCGGGCAGGACGCGCGCAACACCTCCAATCCCAGCCCGCCGCTGGACAGCTCCGGCAGCAGCGTCAACTCCGAGACCACCAGCACGCACAGCACCTCCAGCCGGGATGAGCACGAAAAGGTGAGCGGTGAGGAGTCCGACGAGGATGGCGACGCCGCCGAATCCTACAACAACGTGTCCTGCTTCTGCGGCAAGCCGTTCGCCGGGAGGCCCATGATTGAATGCTCCATATGCTTCACCTGGATACATCTATCATGTGCCAAGATAAAGAAATCAAACATACCAGATGTAAGTACAAATCACTGCTCTTGGTGGTGCCTTTTGCTAAGGTTGCCATTGTTTTACAGGTTTTTCACTGTGCCATGTGTAAATCTAATCGCAAGCGGCGCTCAGAATCGCCCACCCTGAACACCACGTCGACGCCGTCGACGCTAGACAAAAGCAAGCGCTCCAAGAAGGCGACGTAGGACGCGGCGCCGCCCCTCGCCGGACCTCAAAGTGTATATAATTTTATACGGCCCCCGAGGAGAGACATGAAGCACACGCGCTAAACAAAAATTATTCTTAATTAGTTAATTTTCTATTAATTAAGCTCGCCTGCTGCAGAGCAATGCAAGCAGGAGCGACGAGAAGCAAGCAAAGAAGAATCTATAAGTGTAAAATATGTAAATACTCTAAAAATTAAGTCAAAATGATCCATTTTGTTTTACTTTACGTTTTTGTGCAAAGATATTATTGAATTATCCACAGTTTGTGGACGACTTTGGGGAGAGGAGATTGTTTCAATGGTGATATACATACATGTGATAGCTAATTGAAAACCAGAGCTCATCAAAAAAACTTAAAATACAAAAGAAATCATACGAACAGAAAAAATATTTTGGAATTTTTGCAAACACAAATTTCACCAAAACATACAATCTTTAAAACGTTAACAAGTTAAAATTACAAATGTTTAAAACGAAAAAGGATATCTCAGTGCCTGGTAGACTAAGTGGACTAAGTAATTAGATATCAACGCCATTAATTTGAAAACAAGATGATGAAAAAGAGGAGGTGGATGTTAATGAAACCAAAATGGAAGATACATTTATGTTTGTGAGGCAGAGGCATTTTCTTTAAAAACTGATGTGAGTTATTACCCGTTAGTTGTTTGAATTGGATTTGATGCAATGCTGAAGCGAACAAGAGCGGAACGATTTTAAATGCAGAGGAAAACATGCTTTTTGTTTGATTGAATAAATGGAAATAATGCAAAAACACAAGCGAGTTGTGCGTGTACTGGGAAACAAATGTGATTTTAATAGATAGGAGTCGACTAAGAAATGTATGTTTTGATTTAATTGATTAATACTATTTGAGAAAAAAATTGCAGAGAGAATACCTTGGTTACAACCTGCAGCAACAAGTAATCGAAGTAATCAAACAAAAATGGCCGAGAGAAACAAAAGTTCATAAGTTAACGTTGTGTCCCACATTCCCAGATGGCGGTACTGTAGGAATCGAGATGAGTTTTGTCGCAAGATGTCTCTTCAGGCGAATGTTTGCTAGAGTTTACGATTTTGTGTGAATATCCATTGCACAGCGGAAGTTTCATGGTCCACATCACAGTGTCTTGTGTAGCGCATAATTTCCAATAATTTACGTAATTTTAAACACAAAACCAAACAAGCGCATTTTATGGTGGGGAAGGAGGTGCTCATTCGCACCGTTTTGTTTGTGGTGGCGTAGCGATCGTTCGGGTGGAGCCGCCATCGGCAACAATCGCCTGCAATCGCATGGCACGAGTCAGTCAGTCGATTCGCGGCGGCCGTTGGCGTCGAGCAACAAGTGTTTTACGGTTTCAAGTAGTTTCCAAGTGTTTCAAGTGTTTCGCCTTGAAGCGAGTGGCCGAGTGAGCGTGATCCAAACTTGCTTGCTGTTTTGAAACACCGAAGACGGCTGGGAGAGCAGTGGGTGCGCGTTGGCGTTGGCGTTACGGCGGTGCGAGTTTCGCTGCACTTATGCGGTGAGGCCGCCCAGTCCCCAGGTGTTCGGTGTGTGAGAGTGGCGAGTGCAACTGCAGGGCGGGCGGATTTGAGGCCTCGAGGGATCAGCGATGGGCTGCGCCGTGAGCACCGCCGGCGATAAGGACGCCAACGAGCGCTCCAAGAAGATCGACCGCGATCTGCGCGCGGACGGCGAGCGCGCCGCCAGCGAGGTGAAGCTCCTGCTGCTCGGTGAGTAACTTTTCGCAGGAAAATCGCATCCCAAAACCGCAGTCCCGCAACGCTGATGCGATGAATAATTCACCCATTCGCGGCGTCCTTAGTATTCCTATTCCTATTCAATAATTCACTTACGTTATCGAATTGCTTTCATCCTATTTCCGGAGCTTCCGAGTTTCCAAACCGATCAAGTCATTATTCCAAACATTCACTCTGCCCATGCATATTTTATGTGGAGCGACGGGCACAACATCTATAATTATAGCCGTGCTATCTGAAGCGAATATTATTTTCATTGTGCGCTGGATTCATAAAAATTAAAATGTACAACAACGCATGAATAATGAGAATGAGAACTGTAACACTTCACTCCGAAAGAACAGAGGCCCATTAGTATTGTCATGCAAACATCGTGCGCATCTTTGGACTTTACATGGCAAATAAAACTTTTCACATGACAGTACGAAAGTGGTGCTTAAGCATTAAAACAACATTTGTTATTTTCACATTCGTAGGCGCTGGCGAATCAGGCAAGAGCACCATCGTGAAGCAGATGAAGATCATCCACGAAACGGGCTATTCGCGCGATGAGTGCGAACAATACCGGCCAGTCGTCCACAGCAACACCATCCAGAGCCTGATGACCATTATTCGGGCGATGGGTCAACTGCGCATCGACTTCGCCGACCCCAGTCGCACCGTGAGTTACTGATGAGTTCAGTTACAGCTTACAGTTTCAGTTACGCATCGCCTTGCTGCACATTTCATTCATTTACGCGGCGGCGGCGCACTGTGACTCGGCACATCACACGGTCGCATGCCCGCAATGATTCATGCATTGCAATTAATTACTCAATTGATAATGGCGTCGCTATATGACTATGATTAATCGCCGCCTTGCGATTGGGCGTCGCGTTTGCAGGACATGGCGCGTCAGTTCTTCATGTATGCCAGCGCCGCCGAGGAGGGCGAGCTGACGCACGACCTGGTGGTGCTGATGAAGAAGCTGTGGCACGACCAGGGTGTGCAGCTCTGTTTCGCGCGCTCGCGCGAATACCAGCTGAACGACTCTGCCGCCTACTATCTCAACGCGCTGGACCGCATCGCGCAGCACAACTACGTACCTTCACAGCAGGATCTACTGCGCACGCGCGTCAAGACCACTGGCATCGTTGAGACGCACTTCGGCTTCAAGGGATTGCACTTTAAGTAAGTCACTGTCACTGTTGCAACTGACATACGAAAACGAAATCATTGCGTAACAAAATGGCCTCCGTAAATAACTTTTGTTTTTTTCCATAGAATGTTTGATGTGGGCGGGCAGCGCTCTGAGCGCAAGAAGTGGATCCACTGCTTCGAGGGCGTGACGGCGATCATCTTCTGCGTGGCGCTCTCCGCCTACGACCTAGTGCTCGCCGAGGATGAGGAGATGAACCGCATGATCGAATCGACGAAACTCTTCGAGTCCATCTGCAACAGCAAGTGGTTCGTGTCGACGTCCATCATCCTCTTCCTCAACAAGAAGGACCTCTTCGAGGAGAAGATCGCGCGCTCGCCGCTGACGATCTGCTTCCCCGAGTACGCCGGACCCAACACCTATGCGGACGCCTCGCACTACATCCGCGCGCGCTTCGAGAATCTCAACAAGCGCAAGGACCAGAAGGAGATCTACACGCACTTCACCTGCGCCACCGACACCACCAACATTCAGTTCGTCTTCGACGCCGTCACGGACGTCATCATCAAGAACAACCTTAAGGATTGCGGCCTGCTGATGTGATCCAGAGATGAATTGCTTGCACCGGTGCTACCAAATGTTCAAATCACCACAAGTATCACAACTATTGCTGCTTTCAACATTTGGTATGCACCTCCAGTGTGCTCCAATGGCAGTGGCAGCCTTTGCGAGATTGATGAGATTGATTGTGATGACGGTTGCCTTACGAAGCATATCGAACAAAGCGAAAACTAATCATATTAATGGTTATAATTAGGTGTTAAGATTGAGAATCATGTTGACTATTGACTACATTTTGTGTATAATCACAGAGCGAGGGTGAGACCAGAGACCAAATATTGCCATATTGTTTGTGTTTGTATGTTATGTGACGCTGGCAAATTGCATTGTCACTGATAAGGCACACTGATAAGCGTATCGCGCCGCTATCTTCATAGTATTTTTTCGTGTGTGCGTGCAAACAACAGCGTTTGCCGTTTTGTGTTCACGGCATACGCACGACCCGCACACCGGATTGCGACGAACAAACGCAACGTAACGTATCGTACTGAGCGCATTTTTATTTTTCTACTTTTTATAAAAACGACGTGTCGCAGCTTCGTTTCTTCGTATTTTGTAAAAATAAAAATCACTAACCTGTCTTGTAAACGGCGCTGCAACTGATTTATGTAATGCTGTTGTAATCTTGTAATGTAAAGCTAAACAATCATCTTTAACAGTGATGCACTGTGCACCTATTCGAGTTAACGTGTGATGTGTGTGCGAGTTCATAACGTCTGCACCTCGTAGAGCTTGAGATCGAAGGCGGTGATGATTTTCGTGAGGCAGTCCAAGATGGCTGCGGTGCTAAGCGATTTGACATCGGCGACGCTGATCAGATGCATCAATTCGCTGAAATCCGGCAGCGCTTCGGTGCTCACGTGCGGATAGAAGCTGGACGCGTGTCGTAGGTCGAAGCGAAGCGTTGTGTTGCCCTGCAGGGTGTGAAGCAGCTCGTCATGTTTGCTGCCGGAGAGCAGGAGGAACATGCGATGGCGACGCTTGTGCTCGGCGGCCATATCGAGCACAGTGCGCATGCGCTCGAGCAGCTCGCCGATGGGCAGCGACTGCTCCTCGTAGGTGAAGACGCGCTTGTCCGGCCTGTACTTACGGCCGGCGCGCTGTAGCGTCAGCTCGTGATGCGGCTGCATGAAGAGCACATGCGGAATGCTGAAGATGTGGCTGGTGACGATGTGATAGTTAAACTGCGGCTGGCGATGCATCTCTTTGGTGAGGTGCGAGGTGGCGCTGAGCAGCCCGCCTTGGTGCACGAAGCCGTAGAACACCGTGAGGAGTAAGTTCAGCGCTATCCACAGGCGGAACAGGGATGACGTTGACTTGTCGCGGCCGCCAGCACCACCTATCGGGAATTTGGTGCTATCGGTGCCTTCGGATTGCACCAGTTCAGTTTGTGCGTGGGTTTTGATTTTGTGCGCGAAGAGATAGACGAGCGGCACGGCGATGGGAAGCAGAAATCGGGGCTCTTGATGCGGAAATATTGATAGGAAGAGGGTCGGAGCAATGTAGGACATGGTCATGAGGCCTTTGATACTTCGCACTGTCGGTAAGAGGTTAAACTTTCTCTGTAACAATCTGTCAAATTACAATATTCAACATTAGTGACAAGTGGCGCCACCTTCAACTCGGCCATTTTGTTCTTTGCACTTTAGTGTGTGCTTTAGTGCATTTTTGTGCGTAAACTTACTTTTTTGTAATATCCATAGCTCCAACGATGGCAAACACACCCAAAATACCAAACAACAGCGGTACGTTCACCAGCACGTGCAGATATCGCGGATGCAGACCATGTTTTGCCAAGTTTGAACCGTCCAGGTTGTATTTCACAAAGTTTAGCGGCGGAAACACGAAGCTATTGATGGAAATATCCAACACGCCGACTTCGCCCCACGTTATGTACCCGTAGAAGAAAGAGTCGACGATGATCATGAACACCAGCGTCGGGATGGCGCACAGCACCAGAATCAAGATGCGAATGTTGAACTGCAGCGCGCTCACGGACCGATAACCGATGCCGCGGTACAGCCAGAAGAATACCGGGAACATCGCGTAGGCCAGAAACGTGGGGCGATTGAAGAATCCCAACGTCGTCACCGTCGCGATCTGCATGCAGTGCCGATAGGAGTCCGAGGTGAGGAACAACCGCAGCTTGTGAAACTTGGCCCTGTCCACCGGATTATCGGTGCGCTCGTAGCGCTTGTTGAGATACTCGCGCTGCCGGCAGAGAATGTTCGAGAACGTCATGCTGTCGGCGACGTAGTACAGCAGCACGGCGAAGAGCAGCAACTCCAGCGTGTTGCTGAACGTGCGCGTGCCATAGATGAGCATCGCGTACGATGAGGCGAGTACCACCAGCCGCCCATTGGCCTTCTCATTGTTCTGGGTGCATATTTTATAGATGGTGTAGTCTATCACAAAGGAGAGGAGACACATGCAGATGCGCGGCGTGATCAGCAGTGTGTACGGTGTGACGAGTGATGTGTGCAGGTACATCGAGGTGAGCGTGTCGAATATCTTCAGCAGCTGGTAGCTGAAGCCAATGGTGAAGTAAGACACACCAATGCTTCGAATTGGAGATGTCACATTGAATTCCCATGGTAAGCTGGCTTCAAAACCAAAAGTTCTTCCTATAAAATACACAGACAGAATATAAGTAAAGCTTGGAATGCTGGAGCTTGGAATAGTTGTAGCTGGTACCTGCTAAAATTTCAATGTTTTGGAAGAATTCATCTGGATGAATGTAGCCAGTTTGTGGTAGCAGGGTGAGGACAAAGCGCAGAAACGCGAAGCACCAGTAAGTTGTGCTGATTGTCTTTTGTTTCTTGGGTTTTGCCATTGTTGCAACAGGTGTTCAACGCTTCAGCTGATTTAGAAAAACTTAATGATACATTATTTGTTCGATTGTTTATTGTTTGTGATCTCATGTCGACGGAGAACGGAGACTTAAACAGTTTTAAGGTTAGGTTTGACGCAATACAATCGATAGGAGTATATTTAGTTGCCTAGCTTGAACAAGTTTTGAATAAACTGAATTGTTCTTCAAATATTGGATTTAAATTTTACGCACAGGGCCACAGGGCACAGTTTTTGTTTGTTTGACACTAATACATAATTTCAATATGTATTATGTGCTTGAGATTAACGCCAGTTATCGCGTAAAGTCGACTCTAGACCTCTAGTTCTAGACATCTAGACTTTTAAATTCAATAGTATAAAATAAAATTATGTCGCGCTGTACATCTAGCAAATACTATTGTATATATACAGGGTGTTTGTTAAATAGTGTCAGAACGACATGTGGCGATCTTGAACCATCCTCAAGAAGAAATCGAAAATTATTTTTATTTCTTTAATGTTCATCAACTATTGGGAGTTGTTTGAAGTTTTCAACACTTTACAAGAAGTGTTCGCATTGATGTACACGCATGCATTTTTGCGGATGACTGCTAGGAGTGCTTAAGCTTAAGTTCAATATTTCCTTACCTAAATATCAAACTTTGAAGACCGCCCATATGAGAACGAAGACAGACAGATATTTTTCTTTCCCGTTAACTCATCCAAATAACAAACACCCTGTATTTCACAAAGAGAAAGAAAGAATTGACCTTTATTTGAAATGTGTTGCTTTTGTATAGTTGGGATGAATTTCAAATCATTTGTCTACAAAGCCGAAATAATATTTACTGGAGAATTGTAATATTTGTAATATTTCTCTGTCTTTGCGTGGGTCCTTAATTTTTGTGTGCTATTTATACTTTGGGTGTTATCGCAATTTTAAATCATTTTGAGAAGGAGTACACCGTCAAGAAGTCAAAAGCCACCGTTTAACTAACATGTTTTATTCAAAAATCTTACTTACTCTGTTGCTCAGGAGGACACACAAAGGAATTGAAAAAAACAGGTTGATTTGTTCGCCACCCTCGCCTTATCCATGTATCCAGTAGCGGAGTGTGGGAGTGCCAACAGGACGGACCAGAGTAAGACATGCGTACAGTTTGCCAATACACTGTAATGATGTAATGACTGTAAGTCTGTAAAGCTAGGTTTCGATGTAGCGATATTGGGATATTGCGAGAGTGTTGTGATTGGTTGAACATTTGAAATACGTAGTGGTGGGATGGGTAATAAATTTTCACAAATTCTCATAATCACAGGTCTCTACATCGAAATCTAGCTTAAAGTCTGAAAGCATTGTAAGAAATAGCTTAACGTAGTAAATACCTTAAAACCTAGATGTCCTTACGTTTGCACGCAATCAGAATAAGATAGGCGTTGACTTAATTAACTTACTTAAACCGTTGCTTAAACTTACAACACCCGCACACCAGATAACATTTTTAGATAGCATTCAAGATTCAAGTCGAATACCTATACAGTTAAAAAAAATCAGTAGGGTATGTCTCCGATACACCCGCGTGTTTAGCGTGGAACACATGGTATGAGGGTTAGAGTAATACGCACATAAGTTAAATACATATATTAAGAACTTTGAGGAATGTAGAAATAAGATGAAACAACGACACAAGGAACGAAGTAACGTGTGTTGAGAAGCGCGTGGCATAGACGCGCTCGCGAGTGGTGGGTATGTGGTGCGCGGTGTACGTGTGACGCGCCGTATTTGTACGTGTGCGTAGTCCGCGTGTCGGAGTGTAGAGCACGCCGATGGTCTTGTTTACGGTGCAATCCAGTCGGTCATGAGAAACAAAAC
>JARJDQ010020494.1:0-14380 GCA_030264215.1 Geostiba sp. GC000077
AAACTCAACATGTTTCTAATCAATTACTTGATATACAGTCAAAATTTGAATCAATTTAGCTGCATTTGAAAAATCAGATTGAAAACTTTCACGCAATTTTTCTCGTAACCACAAAAATGGAGTTGTCTGCTTCTGTCAAAACGCCACAGATGTATACGTTTTATTTGATTTGACCGTTTGTGCAACTACCCCACTGTAATACTTTTGAGTTAATATTCATTTGTAATTGTTGAGAAGTTCTAGAAATCGCAAAAATAAACAGAGCTGATTTTGGAATGCTACGATTACATCCCTTGTTGTCATAAATCACTTGCTTCGCCTTGTATCGGATAACGGTGAGTTTCGGAACCCATGTGAAGTTCGACCACACTACCGGGTTTGTGATATATTAGTTGCCGGTGCGTAGCCAACTTGAAATAGGATCAAATTTTCATCTACCGACATCCGATGTGTACACTTGGCTCCAGGGCTCACACAACGGCGTTTGCGTTCCGCAAACAATATGTGTATGCGAAATGCGTATGCATAGCGAACAGCAACAGCAGACATGTGTTGCGATTGGAGGCTGTTCTCGGACGTCTCGTTACATTATACGTTCATATCCTGTCAGCTCAAAATAAACGCTGGCGGTAGGACGCACCTTTGGAACCGCAAGACCGCTGCAAACATTTATATCGTCGGATTTGGCCAAAACCCGACTACCGCACGGGTATTTCGAAATATCCGCAACCAGGGGGAGATGGAAGGAAGTTGGGTGCGGCTGGATGCAGGTCGTCCCTTCTCAAAACGCGTGTCGCATCATTATCCTGGTATTATTGGACCAAGTTACTTTACGCAATTTTTATCATCAATTCACTTTTATCACGTTATTATATGCTCAAATAACTATTATGCACTTTCAGGTTACTAAAATATTTGCTTATTAATATAACCACAGTTAACAGTTTGTTACCTTTAATCGAAGCAGGTTGAACAACATTGATTTCATTCGGTGATCTTTCCAATAACATATTCTTAACATTATAATGTATTCGGAACGATTGCGAAAATTTTGCGATTTGGTGCCTTCTCTAGCTTTATATTACTGGGATAAAGAATGTGGAAGGTTGGCGAGGGTAGCTGCAAGTTATCCTTTTCGAGATCCAGCTTCACATCAACATTGGGCCACTATTGAACCTATTCCGTTTACGTAGCAATCATGCACCGGCGCTGGCAACGCCACCTCAATTCACTTTTATCGCGTTATTATCCTTAGGCGAATTGGACCGCACGATACATCCTACACTGAGAGATACTAGAAAAAGCATAAAAAAACTATTTCGCTGTTTTTTTTTTCGTGAAGCTCGTATTTGACACATACTGTGTTAACATAACAAAAAAGGTCTAGCTCAATCCCAATAAAATTACAAATCATTCTTCTCTTTTCTCTGCCTTATTTCTTTTATTTTCCCCCATTTTAACAAACACCTTCCATATTAGATATATGCAAGAAATCTGTTCAGACATTTTTATGTCAGTGCCAGTACCTAGAGGGTATCAAAAATGTGAGATTCGTTATTTAAAAAGTATTACATGTTAGGGTGACTTTAGATATGCCTCGCTTGTGGAGATTATGACCGAGTGGTAGACAAGTTAGCAGCATGGCGGCACGGAATTGCAGCTTAATTGTCTTCTAAGTTTCAAGGGTGCTAAATCACAACTCCGCGCGCAATTAAACCAATAGGTATAATTGTTTAAATTTATGATGAAAATTTGGCAGCATAATAGGAAGCAGTCTGAGACGTGGTGGTAATTCTCTGTGGTCTACTTGCACCCAAGAAGCCCTTGAAACCGCAAGTAGACACTAAAAAATAGATCGTCTTTTATAATATAATTTTTTTCTTTCTGCAGTAGTCCAAGGCCAATTAAGAAATGCCCCAATAATTAAGGTTGAAGCCGACTTTAATTACAGAAATTTGTATGCGTCGTTTATTTCTTTTCTTACAATATGCTGAGATAAATTTGAAATAATTGGTTGGCAAAATTAAAATAATAAAAATTACCTGCTATACAGGGTGGACTAAAATTGGCGGGAAAACGCCAACCCGAAGATATGCAGATAAATAATCATCCAAGAACGAGAATGAGAATCAAACACCGGTTTTAAAACCTATATAATAAAATAATAAAATAAAATATTTCAACTAACTTATACAGGGCTTACTATTTATACGCGGAGCAGAAAAAGAAAAACTCTAAAAACAGATTCGGTGACTGCTCCCAAACCACTAGGGCGATTTGAATTTTCTCTTTGGATTCGTGTTGATAAAAATAATCCGCAACGTTAATTGTTTTTTCCGTCACCGCCAGAGGGTGCCGTTAACCCACTCCAGATTATTCCCGTTTTCTCGCGAATGATGTTCCCGAGGCTAACGCTGATGATGGCAAAACCCGTCAAAAAGTATGCTTTCTACTATAACGCAATTTGTTAGTTACAAAAAATGGTACAATCATTACTCAAGTTATGTTGGAAAATCTGGTGGCGGGTTGTGAGGAATGCGAATAATGAATCTTGAGTTGTGGCAAAAGATTTTTCGTGGTTCTCCGGTTGAGTTGTCATTTCGTCAGTTGCCACATAGAATACCCCCAGCTCGCTGCGTCAAGCGGAAAAGTGAACAACTCCTTTCGCGCCATTCCTTTCACCACCACACTTGACTGACAGTCTATCAGTCTACTTCCTCGCGCTTCTATATAGACTTTCCGCAAGCACCAAACTTATATTATACGATGCTCTACGCTTTGAGGAAACTATATCTGCATTTATTCCAACAAGACCAAGTATGATCACAAAACGTGGTGGGTGAATGTTTTCCACATTGCAGATAAACATTTTGCGGCATATATTAAGATTGTTTATCCTTGATTGCGGTTAACATTTCAATATTAATCAATATTCAATTTAGGAAGAGATATTTGATAATGCACTATCTATTGGAATTATATATTCCGACAGACTCATCTAATTAAATCGAAAATTAAAACAGCACGAAACTCTATTGGCGTCAGTGTTGCTGTTGACGTCGTAGACTTGGTTTCGCTGCGTTGGTAAACAAGCGGCGCCTCCACAAACACTCGCTGCGAACACATCTAACCGTTCAATGTGCGGCGGAACTCGTAAGCGTAATAAGATGAAAAGTTTTCTTTGGTTGGCTGTTTGCAAAGATGACGGCGGGATGCCAGCCACCGAACCTGCAAGAATAACTTTTCGGCGTACGAGTTCATTCGCGTGTTGTGTCTGTTTGTATATGCACAAACTCCCGCCTTGGCGACGAATTATGCAAATATAATTTGATAAATATACACGATGTACATGGTCGCTAGGCATGGCGTGGAGCGCACAAGGCATTCAGTAGACGCCATCAGATTATCATTTTCTAATTATACGGGACGGCTATAAATAATTCACTAGTTGCACTGTGATGTTAATTTCAGCTAAATGCCCGATTCCATCTGCACATTAATTTAATTAGGTTTCGATCAGATATCACTGCGGCAAAATCAACTTCTATTGAAGAGCGAATCAATGCCAGCTCAATAAATATTTACTCTATAGTCTATTGATAGAAATGTGTTTGAAATATGAATATATCATCAACCACTCCAACCACGAAATTATACTACTCTTTTGTTTGGATAATCCTTGCATACATCAATTTCTTCACCATATTTAGTGCTTGCATTTTTAGTTCGTTGATAGTACCTCTTTGACATACCAAAAACCCTAGAAAAATCGAAGCATGCAAAATGCGTTTTTTTCTTGCACTAGGTTCTTGCGTGGTGATTCAAATCGACACATATGCCATAATTTTATCCTGGCTATAATATATCATAGTATCAAGTTTAATCTTTATCGGAGTACAACTGTGGTCTGTGGATTTGCCAAGGTGGACAAACATACAGACAAACTTACAAAGATACAAACATAGGTTGCATTTTATTTAGAAGACGGTTCATTAACTACATCGAATTTAGAGTCCAAAATGTTCCATAACTATATGTGCCGTTTGACTTTAGTTTTCAAGATATCGCTTCTGGAAGGATTTTCAATCAACAACGCGATTATTTTTACCAAACTCCCAATGTTCAAAAATGAGAACAACCACAATAAAAAGCATCAAAATATAGAAGCATGAAGAGGGTGAAATTTCCTTTAATTTGATATATTTCACAGCACATACCGCTCATTGGCAAGGAAAACAAAAATATATTTAAAAAAAATTCTAATTTTCAATTTTCAATGGGCAATAACTCATAAACTAACATAAATGTGAAATAAAATTTTCATAGTGCAAATTTCATGCCCTTTCCAGCTATGCTATTGCATGTTCAAAATCTTAACAAATTCATTACGTACTTAACAAATGTATCACCGAAAAACGTCCGTAAAATGACAAAAAACGCATTTTGCATGTTTAGATTTATCTAGGAATCTTGACTTTTATTATGTTAAAAAGGTACCATTAACGAACTAAAAATTCATTCCCCGTCTTTGTGGGAATTTGTCCAACCTAAGAACCTATTTCTCCATCACTAATACCACTGTATTAGGCAATGTATGTATATTCTAGGTATGTCGGTTATCCATTCAGCCGTTCCTACCAAAACAGGAATAGTAGTTTGTCGGTTGGTGTTGGATACATTCGCATTATGAAATAACATCCTCTACGATTTGCTATTGTTTGTTTACAGATGTCTGCGTGTGTATTATCCTCGTCGTTGTCCACCGCATCGTCGTTTTTGTTCACCAATGATCAAGAATTCACGTGCTTGAAGTAGCAACCAAATTTGCAACCAATTAAAGGAAGGTTCAACACAATGGCGACAACAGGTAGGAATTTTAAATGTGTTTTTGAAATATTTTCCTGGTAATTACTTGTTACATGCGAGCGGATGAATTCGCCGATGATGATTAATTTATATAACCTAATGGATAATGTAAGACAGGCAGAAAAAGTCGATCGATACAAGTGTTCTCGGAGGCAGCTTCTTTTTTCTCTTCCTAAATGAAGAAGGAGAAGTGCTAAATATTAATCACCTCTGCTGCGCTAATAAATTATTTACTTCCTTTGCTTCTTGCTTGCTGGTCGATAAATTATCAAGATCGTCAAAGACGTTCTTTTAGATTTCAGAAAATTAAAAATATGAAATGGGCAAGTTCTTCAAATTGCATTCAAATTAGAAGAACCACTATCAATATGAAATTTTTCATATCAACAAGCTCCAACAGTCGTTCGCAAAAGTGGCGCTTTTCCTACTTGTCCCACAATCTATTATTATGTCCAGTGCATTCTTTATTGTTGCTTTTTACTTTTGTCATAAAAAAAACACGTTTTGGAGCCAAACTTTCCACACCAGGAAACTTCTAAATAATAGCCTATAATACTTATAAAAAGCACAAAAGTATAAAAACACTTTGACAAATTGCCAAAAGAAATTTATATGAAAGCTCAATGTCTTGGAAGAAGCTGGAAAATAATAATAGCCTGACAAACGAAGCAGGGAGGACGACTGAGGTCAATTTAGCCCACGCTGTTATAACCAGAATTAAAATGCTCAATTTTGTGCTTCGCCCAGAGCTAAAGAAATTTCGTTACATCGAGGCGAATCATCTAGAAGGTCGCGCGGCGGGTGATTTCTTTAGGGACTTAGCGCTTGGTTGCCGCAGATTTTTCGCAGCAAGTAGCGCTTGGGAGGGTTGTACGTGTCAAGAGTGTATGTGTATTGAGACGTTCAGAATTTGACGAGTTCGAGTTTTTGAAGAATTCCAGCGCTTGTAATATAATCGATAATCCTAATAAATTTCTATGTAAAAATTTAATCAATCAGTTTTATCTTCTAAGGCAGCAGCTTATTGCAGAGTTACGTACAATATTACAGGAAATCTGTGAGGATTTAGCATATTTTTTTAGAAGTTGCATTTTTAATGAAGTATATTTTCTGCCAAAATTAAAAAAGTGTGAGCTTTATTCCATCTATTATATGGAATAAAATGCCCTGAAGATTAATGTCAAAATATCAGAATGCAGGAGTTTCTAAAATAATATTCTGCACAAAGTTCTGTTCAGTATTATTTCTGAAAGTGCTCACATCAGCAACTGGTAAGTACCAGTAGAAGCACGCTATTAAATTATGATCGTGCGATTTCAGTTCCTTGCCCTTTTTGCTCTTTCCTACGGCAGCAGCGCTAGGCTGATCACCAATACAGTGCTCCAAGAAAAACGTACGAACGACGATTTATTAATACGTCCTCGATCAATTAGTTACGAGTCCGATAAAGCGTGAAAAATACCTGCCGTGATGGTGCAGAAAGGAAAATTTCCTTCCGTGGTGCCCGCGCGCTTTTTCTGCTTTTGTTGCGATCATTATTTCTTCAGCGCTTTTTGCCGTACGCCGTTCATGTTCATTACATTCCATGCTCCATTCTGCTGCCTGTATTTATGCATACTACAATCAGCCATCCAGCGCGTATTATTGTGCACAATTATCAAAGACCGTGCCACAGTACCGGTGAAAACAGGGAAATACATTAAATCGCTGTTTCACACGCGAATTTCTAGGTACTCACGAGGAATTAAGAAGTATAGTGCTAAGCACAATACCTTCACATTAATCTCATTTGAATGCAGGTGTGTAATTATACAGGGTGTACAAGTATAGCATTTAGTATATTTTTTTACACATTTATTTTACTAATTTTACTAAAGTTTTTGAAGAATATAAAAAGTCGAAAATATTTCCTTCGCAAACTCTAAACTCTAAACGCCTCATATCGATTTACATCTTACATAATACCACATAATAATTACTTGTATTTCTGGATTCTTTGTATAAGCAATGTCAGTACAATTATTTAAAAAAATTGAATAATCTGTTTTAGAATTCTCCTCTATTTGTATATTTTCGCGTGTTGTCACTCTGTTCATTCACTCAACGTTAGCTTTGGTGCATCGGCGCATATTCTACGTTCTTGCGCATTCAACATCAAAGTAATATCATGTTGGTTTGCAAGCATCTGTTTGCACTACCAAGTGGCAGGTCCAATTAAACAGAAAAGTCGCGTAGAGTAAACTCGCAAGCGCTCTCAATAGCCAGTCGCGCGTGAGTTCAGTCCAATCACAGCGCGACGATGTGGAGGCGCCGGGCGCGCATCCTGTTTTATGCCTTCTTTAATTATACATTGCTGGTAAAAAGTGTCGACACCGCGCCCATGAGGTAATAAAGGGAAACCTCGTGACAAACTGAGCGTCTTGTTACGCAGAACTTGTTTCATCTTATTGTGAATCTATGAAATCAAGTCAAATAGCAACATTTCTATGTATATAATATTTGCTTATTTGCTAAGGGAAGTACTTGCACAGCAGTATCTTATTAAATACTTTGTTATATTTATAAACTTATTTACATAGTTTTGGGAGCATCCTGTGTCGAAACTTTAAAAAGGTTGAGGGTAAATAGGAAAACTTTTCATAGATGTGCTGGCATGCTATCAATAAGCACATTTTGCTGTGTATTTGTTAATTACAATTTTTTTTACCTTAGGTCACGGGTTTCTTTCCATATTTCTGTACACCTGCGAAAAATTGCCGTTATTAGTAATAAATGTGATACTTTTTTGGCCGTACGTTTCATCCATCCGTATTATTGTGCTCTTCCACATATTTTTCGTCTCCATTGACGTACTGAAAAAAAAGTTTGCTTTACGTATGATGACCTTTGTTGCTAAATGGTCCAAAAAGCGTGTGTTTATTTTGTCGTGCCACATAAATTTTTTCTCCAACTCTATTACGACTTTATTTTTATTTTTGTTCCGTTGCAAAGCATAGAACCTGCTCTGCCATTTGCTGTTTTGGAACTGTTGGTGTAATAAACTAGCAGTGGACGCCAGGATGCTGACGGACATGAAAACTTTAGCATGTTTGGTGGAAGAATGCCATATCGGTCTGCATGTTATGAATTCAAGACTCTTCTCGTAAATGTAAATAATACACATTTGATATTAATACGTGTGCTATACTTGTGCTTCTAGTGTAGGAGAAATAGGTTTTTAGATAGGACTAATTCCCACAAAGACGGGGTTTGCATTTTTTAGTTTGTTGATGGTATTACCTTTTTGACATACTGAAAGTCTAGAAAAATCTAAGCATGCAAAATGTGTTTTCTTGCACAAAGTTTCAAATGGAGAAACATTCGTCTCCCGGCGCCTCCACGAACATTATAATTTTACGGACGTGTTTTCGGTGATACATTTGTTGATTACCTAATGCATTTGTTAACATTTTTAACATGCAATTGCATCGCTGGTAAGGGAATGAAATGTGCCAACTTACCACTATGAAAATTTTATTTATTTCACAATGGGCTATATTCACTAATTTTTTTAATTGAATACATTTAAAGATAATGTAAAATACCCATACCCATATTTTTTATTTTTCGATTAGGTCCAAAGAGCCTCTGCAGTTTAAAGTTGAAACGCTATGACGTCATTTTTGCGAATGTGTTGTGTCTATGTGAGCGTTGATTTTATACAGACGCGACACATTCACAAAAGTGACGTACAAGTGTGAGAGACTTTAAACTAAAATTGTGGAGTCAAATTGGGTCTAATCAAAGATTTAAAAAAAGTGAGCTTAGTGTCTTAAAGTCATTTTTCAATATCTGCTATTAAATACGATTAATTACACCTTAGGAATATACCCCATATTATAGTATAAGTTTATGAATTATTGCTCATTGAAAATAGCCAATTATTTTTTCGAAAATACATTTTTGTTTTTCTTGCCAATGAGCGGTATCTATTTAATTGTTGTTGCAATTTATATGCACTGTAAAATAAATTAAATTAAATTATGCTATTTTAAAAATTATGCTATTTTCAAAATTGTGGTTGTTCACATTTTTAAGTCATTGGGAGTTTAGTAAAAATATTCGCGTTGTTGATTGAAAAACCAACAAGAAGTGATATTTTGAAAGCTATGGTCAAACGGCTCATAGTTGTCGAACATTTTTTCAAAATTTTTTGATTCTTTGAAAATTTTTGAAAATCCACGCCATTAGACATTCGTCTTGACCAAAATCACGACCGTAAAATAAAAATATTCGTGGAGGCGCCGGGAAAGAATGCGTTTCCCAATTTGAAACTTTGGGCAGGATTGTGCATATTTTTTCTAGACTTTTAGAATGTTAAATTCTCACATCTTTGTGAGAATTAGTCCGAGCAAACACCTATTTTTTGCTTATATCTCCTATACACAAAATATAATTTTTCATTGTACTGCAAATTTGGTTCCCGAGTAGCCAGACTCTATGCTTTGATACTTTCCCAACGTTGAACACATTCAAGTATATATTGCATTGGTAGAAGAAAAGAAGTGAGTGGGGAATGCGTGCTAAATGAATTGCGCTCGTGCGTACATTTCTTCTACGGTTTTTTCTTTGGACGCTAAACACGATTTGCGCGACGTTCTGTCCGGCTTAATGGAACCGCCGTGCGCCAGCTCGTTACGTCCGAGTGCGTGACCCATATATCCGCGCGCGAGTTTGTCGCAATCGCAAACCGGCGTTGGTTAACTTCATCGTCGAGATGTTGCGAACGAACTGTTAGACTTCAATTACACACTGCGTCGCGCCATGCTCGTATCCGTGAAATTTCCCATTGCGCTATTTGTTCTCACCCGGAACCGGCACTTGCAGCTACCATCTACAATATGTTGGAAGCAACCAGTGAAAATAATTGCCAATCAATTGCAGCTCCCAGTGAGAAATGTTTTAATAGATAATGCTTTTGTAATTAATTAAATTCTCATTAAACAATTGCCCCCATTTGGATTCTATTTACACAAAGATTTAAGCTTGTTATACCATTATTGTTTAACATGCGGTATGTGCAAATGTTGAAACCGAAAACACGAATAGCAGAAATATAGTAGCATTGGGTGGTGTGGACCCAAGTTCGACGTTGGTCTCCCTAAAATGGCAACGACTATCGCACATTTAATTCCCAAAAGGTCTTACCGTTGGTGCTGCGTTCCCATGTGCTGGTTCCGGCGCTGGGTTTTGCCCTCGCCAGCCTCACTTCATCCGCCACGCCAACTGCGAACTCTGAACTGGGTTAGGAATGAGAATATTCGCAACGACGGGAAATTACCTTTATGTGGCTCGGACAAGGGCAATTTTTATTGTTAATATGGCGACGCGTGCCGCAACGCGCCTATTGTCGAGGAAAACAAGATTTTATCCTTTTTCTGCTAATAGGCATCCGAGTTAATAGTATCCCTCAACTCTCCAAACTACCAGCGGAGGAAATTAAATGTCATAACATTTCGAGGTTATTAATTAAATTCCTATTACAGTCACATTCCTAACACAAAGCATTTTACATGTGTCTTCAGCGTAAATAAACTGCCGTAGGAATTTTGATTCCAACCTCATTTTTGCTCCCATGAATTTTATATAAATCCGAATCATAGATTTAGATTTAGGCTTCCTTCCTAAAAAAAGACCTAAAAATATACTGACACTCAAATACAGGGTCTCCAGATATTAATGGATTTTGTACACTTAGCGTTTCTTCTTTACGGAATTCTAAGAAGAAAATCTTTATACTAAAATGTTCAAACTCTCTTCGTGTGGTCACAGGAGGTTAGCAAAGTTGCAATTTTTAGGTTACAAATATGTAATAAGCATAATAACAAAATTATTTTTTGTTAAACAACAGTTGTTTGGAAAGTGAAACACTTCGCTGAAAAAAGTTCAATACAGGGTGTTTTTAGTTCAAACGCTCCACCGGGAATCTTTTAAAGGAATATTTATTAGTGCGGGACACCAATTTTAAGTTTCAACGATTATTTGGGAGTATATTATTTGATAATTTCTCTCATTTGCAAAGAGCGCAGTTTTATTTCTGCGCGCACCTAACTGACATTCTAACTACGCCTTGAAACGATTCCTCCTCCAGATTATCATTTTCCCTATTTTATATCGTTCCATATTATACCGTACCTGCCAGATAACCGTACACCGGCAATAATATTCATCCGATCCGCTTCAACCGCTGCTACAAAACTACCACCAATGCCAAACTACTTTATATTTGGCGTACATATATGTAAAATAGCGTGTCAGTGTAGTGTAGTCAATACCTGATGTCACCCGAATGTAACTCGCTCTTGGCGAGGCCGTCATGCTGCCATCATGCGGATTGCAGGATCGCCGCGCCGTTGCACCAAATTTACATATTTACATGTTTCCGAGCCTCTTTTTGGCACGACGAAACAAAAAGTTTATGCTCATAGGCAGCGGAAGTCCAGGACGGAAAACCTAAACCCAAAGCGTTTGCGTTTGCTATCTATATCGTTGGCATCTTCCGTGATATGAAATACCGGATTTGCATGATTTTACGTATATGGGACCATGCGGCTGCTGTTGGATAGGTTCCTATTGAAGTTTTGCACAATTGCTGGTTATATGTCGCCCCTGCATTCGGTCCTTGTCGAGCGTGCATTTCGTTTTCTGTTTCCCATTCTTTTTGAGCTTTCAGGAGCCCCAGCATGATGGCCACGTAATATCACTGTACCTTATTGTATAAAGTGATAAATCTTAAAAATAAACATGCCTGAAGGAACCACACGAATAGTTTTACACTTGGTCAAGTTTTAAGCAGAAGGCATGTCGAAATTTTACTGTACTTCCGGAAGTCAATGCGCATTTTTCATGGGTCTGAACTTCGTACTTCCAATGATAATATAATATAAATTACTCAAAATGATAGCAATCGAGAAAAATCCAATAGTTTTGAAAATTGGTATGATTGTTCGTTGGTATCTACAGGGTGTTAATAAAAAAACTTTACAGAGCTTGGTGGGTGATAGGGGACATCAAAACAAGAAGAAAAGTTTAATACACGAAGATCCAATGGTTCGAAGCTTATTCGAAAAATGTTGTTTCATATAGAGAAGTTCAATAACTATAGATAACTATAACTGTAACTATATATACCAACGAACAATCTTACCAATTTTCAAAACTTTTTGATTTTTTCCCTCGATTTATCTAATTTGACTGGGCTAAAATATAAAGAAACAAAAATAAACCTTGTGGAGCTAGGCAAATTCTTATTCGTGCTAATTTCGAATTTTAATTAATTTAAAATGAGAATGAATACACACGATTCTTGTTGATATTATGTCTTGAAGAATCGTGTTCAAAAGTGCTTCCTAAACAAAATTGAAGTTTTATGATTTTATTTTGTTACCAATCCTATTATATCTTAAAATTATACAAACGAGATAGCTCATCTAAAATGTACACTTCGTTTTTTTACTTGTCAATGCATTGAAGGAATTTTACTCACTTGTTTTCTTCTCGCTCTAGACGAGGTTACAATCGTCTGATGTGGAGTCTGATTATCTCTTCATTTATTTACCTGGTGTCCCGGTTAACTAGCACTGCTAGTATCAACGTCTCTTGCGATGTTCGACAATTCGATGTCTATAGAAGTTTTAGTATAGACCTCGAAATCGAGCGATGGCAGGCAGGTCGACGTCTATAATTAGCATGTCCGCGAGGCACCCCCGCTCTTCAGACGTGAATTAATTATGTACAATTGTATCGATCAGTTAAAGTCAAATAAGTTAACAACCCGGCGAAATTGGGAGGAGACCGAGCGTCGCGTCGGGGTATTCAAAGAACAAATGATAACCGAGTTGGTCGCCTTGTATTATCCCTTCACCTGAATCAGTCTGGCGACTAAATTGAATGCGACCTACATTGAATGGCACCAAAAAACTTGAAGTTGTGAGATTAGGCATAACCGAAACTAAAATTTCGCAAATCATAGTTCTGAGATTCGTAATTGGGCATCAGAAAACTTTGTGAACCGCCTAAAATAACTTCGGTAACGATTGGGTTAAATATTTAAATTCAAAGAAAATTGAACACTAATGTTGGGTTTTACCACAGAGCAGAGCAACAGCTCCAACTGACAGTTTTGTTCCAATTTATGGTTACGTAGTTAGAGGCATGTTCGAAGTTTTTGCGAGTAATGTTGTGTGTAACATCGTTGCTTGCAAAGTTGTAAGGACTTAAATTCATTAGGGACCTATATCACGTCTAGTCTATAGTATGCATAGTTTGAGTTTATATAGAATAAGTTGTTTGCTCCTCTTATTAGAGTTGAACTATTGCAAGGTCAAATTTGTGCGCTTAAATGGATTTCAGTAATCATTATCTGTCATTAATGCTCCAACGCAGCTCAGCACCTAGTAATTATTTTATCTTGTAAATTTCATAATGAATTTCAGTTAGCTGTGGATTTAGAAGTGTGAGCTATCAGTTATGGATGGCAGGTGTTCGCATGCGTAGCGTTGGCAAAGAATCCAATGTTATTCTGATTCAGGTCACCGAAATATCTGCAAGCTTCCTGTGCAATGTTGAGCATCCGCCTGAATGCGGCGCGACGTGCCCACGTTTATCGTTTCGGCAGGATTCGCAACCGAATCATAATATCGTCGACATCGCCCTCGGATGCGGACGCGTTTTAGACGTGAATGCCTCATGGCCTAAGCCATCCCACTCAAAGCGGTCCTAGCCTAGGCATCGCATAACGCTTACCATAGACTCCGATCCTTGAGCCTGTGCTACCAAGTATTAGATAAATTTAGGAATACAACCAATCGCGATTATTTGAAGGAAGTTAGAATTTTCATTTGTATTGAAGAGCTGCATGGTGGTCTTTGGAACGATGAGAAATATTTTTTCGCACTAGTCTAGTAACTTTTGGAATATGAGAAATGTAATTACACTAATACGAAGTAACATGACACCATGTATAGAATGTATACAGCTGAATTCATTTCATTTTGGGTCGACTTAGTTAGGCACTCCGACCACGTTACTGCGTCCTTGCCCGACAAGCGAACACCTAAGGGCATATTAAGTATTCCGGTCATATATTAATATTCGATGAGTACCTACTATCAGAACTTATCCAAGTGCTTTAGAAAGTTATTGCACTACGTATGAGTTAGTTCGTATTTTTACTCTTATTAGACTTGACTCGAATAAGGTTTAACTGCACTCGAAACTTACCAGCATATGAAGGGGAAGCCCCCGTAAAATTCTGCGATTTTATATGAAGATATCAGAAATGGAATTTGAATTCGTTTATTTCAAAACGATTCATGCAACGATGTATGCAAATGCAGTATTCATAGTGTTCATGGCTTGGTTTGGTTTGGTTAATGGACTCGGGTGCAATCCCCTTTTTAGGGGGGAATTGCCGCACTTAGGCCCCATGGGCCCATTGTGCTTCCCCTTGAGCTGGTGTCCTGTGCCAGCCTGC
>JARJDQ010020496.1:0-19074 GCA_030264215.1 Geostiba sp. GC000077
AAAAGAAGTTTAAAGTTAAATATATAAAATACTACTGAATATAATAAGTTCGCACTTCGTGCCTCCATTGATAATAACTATTAGTATACGTGTAGTTAATTTGGTTCATATCGTACAAAAAACGGTGACGTTATCGCAGTGCATATAGTACATAGTGAAAAATGACTTCAAATGTTGAAGGCTAATCTTTCTATGGCTTTAACACTACATTTTCCATAGCTATCAAAACGATGTTCCTGTACAATATTCCTGTGTTAATTCTCTTTATCCTTTCAAAATTTGGTGGATTTTCAACAATAAATAAGAAAGTTATGGGGCTTTGAAATTTTTAAAGAAAATTTAAATAAAATTTTGATCTGAATATTGTCAAAACAATGATGATGACTTAAAATTCGGTTATGTGCATATACATACAACAAATTAAACATATAATATATCATTTTATAGACAATTAAATTCTGTATCTGTGTCTGAATATAATTGTAGTCAATATAAAAGTAACTGAGTTATAACCAAATGAATGTAATGGATTTAGAAGTAATCGATTTTATTGATTGCGGTGTGGAAAAAAAGTTTAAAGTTAAATATCCAAAATCCTACTGAATATAATAAGTTCGTACTTCGTGCCTTTTTTGATAATAACTATTAGTATATGTGTACTTAATTTGGTTCATATTGTACAAAAAACTGTGACGTAATCGCAGTTCAAAAATATATAGTGAAAATCTACTATAAATGTTGAAGGCTAATCTTTCTATGTCTTTAACACTAGATTCTTCATAGGTATCAAAACGACGTTTCCACACAATATACTTGTGCTAATCCTGGTTGCCCTGTCAAAATATGGTGGATTTTCAACAATAAATAAGGAAGTTATGGGGCTTTGAAATTTTTAAAGAATATTTAAATAAAATGTTGATCTGAATATTGTCAAAATAATGATTGATGATTATGTACATATTCATACAACAAAATAAAACATATAATATATCATTTGTTAGAAAATTTAAGTCTGTATCTGTATCTGAAAATATAATTGTAATCAATATAAAAGTAACTAAGTTATAACCAAATGAATGTAATGGATTTTGAAGTAATCGATTTTATTGATTGCGATGTGGAAAAAGAGTTTAAAGTTAAATATCTAAAATCCTACAGAATATAATAAGTTCGTACTTCGTACCTCTATTGATGGTAACTATTAGTATATGAATACTTAATTTGGTTCATATCGTACAAAAAACTGTGACGTTATCGCAGTTCATATAGTATATAGTGAAGAATTACTATAAATGTTGAAGGCTAATCTTTTTAAGTACATAGCTCTACATGGACCATTGTTATCAAAACGAGGCTTCTTTACAATATTCTGGAGCTAATCTTCTTTGCTCTGTCAAAATTTGGTGAATTTTGAACAATAAATAAGAAAGTTATGGGAATCTGAACTTTTCCAAGAGAATATAGGCAAAATATTAAAATTGAAAACTTTGACATTGATTTTACGTACTTCCACAATCTTTATCGAAACCAGCTATACATTAATGAGTAGATAATTTTATTCTCTATCTAAACTGAAACTTTAATCAAAATCGATTGGAAACCAGAGGAGTTATACGCAAAATGGTAAATTTAGTAAATTCCTGCAGCACTTGTTATGTTTTTTTTTTCGTGTTTCCTTCGCGAATGTCTGCGATATTTCGTTCCGAGTGAGTTGGTGTATGTGTGTGTGTGTATATCCTTGTTATAAATATATGTCGGGCTCTTCGGCGCATAAAATCGATAGTCCTTTAGCGACGCACACGACGACGTCAGCCCCGCCGCCCGCCGTCCTGCTCCTGCTACAGCAGCAGGAACAAGAACAGGAACATCAGCGCAGAGAAATCGAAGTAATGCAGGAGCACGAGAGCACGAGCAAAAGCATAAAATATCAAAAGCACACAAAAAAAAATGGTATTAGGTCAATGACCTAAAGTGCAAGGATAAAGTTTTATAAAAATTCTCAAAACACTTGGTATATTTTTTTGTAACTTTTTGGTGGAAGCGTCTGCGCATTGAAAGGATTCGATATGGTGTGGTATTTTTTTTTGGCGCATTTTGGTTCCTGCTGCCGCCTCCAGCCGCCCGTGCATCGTGGCACCAATAGTCGAAGGGTAAAACCCTTCAATCCAGCCTGCCGCCCCAGCCGATTGGGGATTTCCAATAAAACCGATCGGGTTTGCGGCGCGCGCGCATTCCTGCTGCCTGCCGTTTGGCGATCACGTTCCGATCCGGGCGCCGCCGGCACGTTACTCACGCTCGCGCTCCCACTCGCAGGACCGCGCCAGCAGGATGTGGCGCTTGCCGAGATGCACGCCGATTGGTCGCCGCAGCGCGCCGAATCGATACATAGCCATTTCATTGCTATAGATGGGTACCTATAGGCGATATCCTACCAATAACCGGCGCGCCCGCTCGCTCAGCAGGAGAGAGCGCACTTTGCATTTTGTTAACTCCTATTTACCATCGCTTCGCATGTGCTACACGCTACACTACACATTACGGCTACATAAAGATCAATGCTTTAGCAACCAGCAGGAATCCAGCAGGAAACTCGTATCGATAAAATCGATACGATATATATCGATATATATATCGATAAAATTTGTCGTGTTCAAAAAATAAACATCACATATTTTTATAGGTGTATTCCTGCTGGACCTGCTGGGCTCCTGCTGGGCATGCAGGAAGTATATTCGCGTGCGGCGTTTTGTAGAGTGGAGAGTCGTCGCGTCATTAATGCTGTCGTAATGGGCTCTCCTGCAGGGCGTCGTGAGCGCGTCTCGGCCTTGGCCGTAACCTTAAAACTGGCGCACCAACTCGCACACACAGCAGGAAACCCAGGATGGCAGGAACAACAAGCAATCGTAATATTCTTGGCTTCCTCTCCTCTTAGAATTTGGATGCAAATAGATACGATTTTTAGGGTAAGCAGGAAAAATCTATATTTTCACGAAGGAGTGCAAGGACCTCCATGCAGCAGGACAGCAGGAACAGGATTTTTGTGTTGAGTTCTCGGGTGCTTTCGGGTGTTCGCTGCAGTTGCTTTCCGTTTTCCCGTTTTGGTACTTGGTATATTGCGCCATTTTGTGTCCGCAGGGCCGCAGGATTTTTTAAGGACCCTATGTAAGGTGGCGCTGTAGGTATATAGAGAGAGCAGAGCAATTCCCGGGGCTCGATATCGGCAAATGGTAAATGATCCGGGGCCCGAGAGGGGGGCGAGCGAATCGAATCGAAGCGAGCGTCCTGCGGATGCCTGGCAAGGTCCTTGCACATTATGTATAGGTTCGGCGATCGACTCCGACTGCGTATGTAATACATAAAGCTCTCGCTCCAGCATCCGAGGCGCGGAGGCGGCGGCCGATCGGCTATAGCCTTCGATGCGGGCCACCCCTTCCGATCGCCGCCGCCGTCCTATTTTTTTTGCCCTGCCGCCGCGCGCAGGACTCTCGGCGGCGGCGGCAGGGGGGGAAAAAGGGGAGGCAGGGTCCTGCACGGTTCGATACGCTCTCCATCTCTCGCGTCTTTCCGCGCAACTTCGACTTGCGAACGTCGAACACTGCATCCTGGCGGAGGCGGCGGAGGCGGCTGGAGGGTAGGGGGGGGGGGAATGTGCGCCGCGGCGTTCGGTTCGATTCGATTTACGTTACGGCGCGCCGCGCTGCGTATCGACTCGCCGCCGCCGCCACTGCAGCCGCCGCCAGCCGCCTCCACCCGATGCTGCCAATAATTGCCGTTCAATGCTCTGCTGGGTGGGAGGCGGCGAATCGAACGATAGGATATCGGCGACACCCACAACGTATTGAATCCTGCCAGTCCTGCAGCAAGGATAATACATAGCGCACACCGGATGTGAGTCCTGATATCTTCAACCCTTAGCCTGCATGTGTTTTGGTTAAAGTAACTGCTGGCTCCTGCTGCATCGATTTTATGTCCTCGGTCGGCGTCCTCGTCCTGGCAGGTTTATGTTATATATAGGATATTATATATCCTTTTCTCGGGGGGTGGCGATGCATGTACATCCGAGCACGTCTCTCGGCGATGGCGGCGGCGGAACGGACACCACTACAATCGAAGAGCCATGATGCCCGTCGAACGGCGCGTGCTGCGCACATCACTCTGAGGGTGGGGGTGGGGGGGGGGGCGGTTGGCGGCGGCGGCGGCGGCGGGTACGTGGGTGCCGCTTTTTACAAAAATAGGACGATTATCGATTTTCGGTTCGGTTCAGTTCGCCTCGCATTTCTCTCTGCTGCATTGGGGAGCTCAGCAGGAATGTAGGAGGCGGCGGTGGCGGTGGCAGCGGCGGCGGCAGCGGAGAGTAGCCTCCCGCCGGCGTCCTTTTCGAAAAGGCGGCGATGGCTATGGATCGACTTGCATGTGTGTGTGTGTGCAACGGCGGCGGCGGCGGTGGAGGCGGCTGGCGGCGGGTGGCAGAGGGGGGGGATATCGAACATTTTATATACGAATATACGAATATGGGACTTATATATTGGCGACGTTCGGTTTTACGATGGGCTCTGGCGGTGGAGGGGGGTGGCCCGTAGCCGCCTCCTTCTCGCATCGAACGCCGCACCGCACCGCGCCACGCCGCGCGCTTCGCTCTCAAACACATCCATCGAAACCATCCCAATCCTTCCCGATGCGGCCCTCTTCTTTTCTCTCGCTCGCATCGCATCCGTCCCCGGGCCGCCCCCAGGACGACGTCGCGTCGCCGGTGTGCGCACTCACCCCCCCGCGGCCCCGATCGACCGATTTTACCAATAAATTACGAGCGCGCAGCCTCTCTCCTGGAGCTCCGGGGGCGGCGGCGAAAAAAACGAGGAAAAATCGCCGCCCTTTAGAGAAAAACCACCCCAAAATAAAATAAAATGTTTTCCTGCAGGATACTGGTACAAATTTTACGCGTGCATTTTTTTAAGAAAAAATTTTCGTTGCAAATATTTTAGTCATCCCCCGAAAATCGTCCTAGATTCGTACGCTCGCAGGATTGCAGGATTGCAGGGCGGTGCAGGAGTGCAGTTCAGTACCCCATTAACACACTTCCCACAGTTAAGTCCTCGCGTCCTGCTCCGAACTTCGTACTCACCACAAACGCATGTTCAACCCCCCTTTCTGCAACAAGCGTGCACGCACACTGACAAAACCACCCTCGCATGTTATCCTGCTGCGATCCTTCAAAAAAAAAAATAGAACAAACAAAAGCATTTTTTCTTCCTACAAAACTATAATAGAACCACAATTTTTTTTAAATATTAGCACTTGAAGGATTCGCAGGATTTTCAGGATTCGCAGGATATTCAGGATTCATTTGCGTTTGTGCGTGTTTATACTTATTTATCCCACAGCCGCCGTTGGAAGTTTTCGCTTTGTGCTTTTCTCATCCTTCGTCCTTCGTCCTGCTGCTCCACCCTCCACCCTCCTTTTCGGCGCTCGGATTCGACATATTTTTGATATTTATAAATATTTCCCCAGCAGGATGTTGCAGGACGAGTTCGTTATCGAGGGCTCACCCCCAACCCGATGAAAAGCATGATCATCAAACCCTTTTTGCGGTTTTGGCCAACACAGAAAACGCGAAAATTCCGGACAGCAGGAATCCTGCTGAATCAAACCACATTGTATACGCGCACCACAAATCAATGCAGTAAAATCGCTTCTACAGATTTATGCTTATTCCACTTCTCCAGGGGGAAAGGTCCTGAAGGTCCTGCAGGTCCTGCATGTCCTGGCATGTCATGGCGTGTCATCCTGAGAGCGAAATATCGCGCACGCACATATATAAATAAAATATAATTCCTTGTCGGAGGCGATAAATAACGCGTTGTGTGAGCGGCAAGATTTACAACTTATAAGAATTAGGAGGCGGCTGCGGAGGCGGCAGTTTTGCCACCGCCCCCGTAAGTGTTTAGTTTCGCCGCGCGACGTTTAGATATAGGTGCCACCTTGTAAGTAGTCATATATTACATGCGCGGGGATGAAAATTATCCGCAAGGATATTGTCCTTTATCCTTGCGGTGGCGGCGGGGATAAAATGCAAGGGAAAAAAATTCGAAGCGTCTTAAATCGAAACACGTGTACGACGGCCGTAAAATATAACGCCTACTTATGTTGATGGCTTTTCTTAAAATTTTCAACCCCCCACCCACCCACCCCCACTCACTTCATTGTCGCGTGTTTCGTCGTTTTCGTCCTGTTTTGTGCCGCAGCGCACCCCTCTTGAAGTCGACCACAACAATGCGAAAAACTCCCCTCGGCGCGGGCGAGCCTCGACAAGGAATAAATTCAGGATAATACATCCTGCGAAGGATAATAAATTCTTGCACCACCATAAATACAATAACTTCGTCACTTCGCATTTCGTGTTCGTATAGTGTTGTCACATGTCAATTCCAGTGTTATCCTTGGAAGGATAAAGGTCCTTGAGAGCTCCAATTAAAAATCTTCTCATTAAAAGTCCTGCCTGGGGAGCTATCCAATCAACTATACATCACTTATCTATACGCCTCAAACTATATGATTATGGTTATTGTCCTCCAGGACTTTAGGACTCCAGGACTCCAGAGTGTTTTCCGTATTTTTCTTCCTCTACACCCTGACTATGCAGGAGAAATAGTTCCAATGTCGTTTGTAGTAACTGTGACTGTGACTGTGAGGATGATGAGAAATCGTCCTTGTTGAAGTGTTGCACGCCATTCCTGCAAATGATCCTGTTTTTGTGCGTCGCCTGCTAGTTTTTCCGTTTGTTTCCGCAACATGTAAAATTTAATTAAACGCTTTCGATTCGCGCGCTCCTGCTGCACAACTTGCGATTCGAATTTGCGATTCTAATTGCGCTAGCCCGGCAAGGACCTCGTCCTGCGCGCCACATGCCGTCGTCCTTGTTTTATCCGCGCGGCGGGTAGTTTTCAATACAAACATTTTGCGCGGTCCTCTGCCGCCGCGCTATTGGCTCCCGATGCGGCGCGCGACTTTTTCCATTTTCCATTCGTTTTGAGCGTTTTTCATCCATCCCCTGATCGTCCTTGTTGGCAGGACGAGGAGCAACAATCGAAGATTGCGGCGCACGGAGCGAGTCGGGACGCGATTGCGATTCGAATCCAGCCGGGGAATATTTACATAGAAACGACGCTCCGGCATTGCCAGGACGGTGGAAGGGGTGGTGGTGGGGGGGGGGGGGGTGAACGGAGGACAGGCGGCTGGCGGTGGCGGTGGCGGCGGCAGCGCGCTCTGATATATTAAATGACCGGAACAGAAAATAAATTATTTCAGTTCGAGAGTTGCTGCGCGAGTTCGTAGTTGCATCCCCGCAGGGCGCTGTGCGCTGAACAAGGACGCCGATAGGGCAGTCCGCAGGATTCCTGCGCGGCGGATATATAATTTATTTGTTTTCGTTTGCGATGCGCGGGGCGCATTTTATTTGGATTTTCGCAAATATCTCGAAGCGCGATGCACGCGTCGAGCATGTCCTTGACGTCCACTTGATGCCATTCCTTGCCTCCTCCTGTCGGGGCTGCGCTGTCGCTCCTGCTGCTGTGCTTCCCTGCTGCGTGTACATGCGGCATACACGCGCGACGGAAACCGGCGCTATGTAGTGGTGAATGCTCTTAGCGTTTGAGTCCTGCGTTCGAGTCCTGCTTCACGTCGCGACGCTTCTAATGAGGAAAACCCTGCAGCTGAAATTTCTCGCAGGATGCACAACTTTTTTAATTTGTTACTTTTCAACTAAAGAGTTACATCGATTTTTAATCCGAAGAGAACAATTGTTTTAATTCATATTTTTTTCAATTCAATCCAGAAGGGCTATTTTTATAGGAAAACTAGTTTTGAGTAGGTGGAAAACTACTCTTTCATGGCGTATTTTTTATAATAAACTTTAACATGCTAAAAAAACATTTCTAGAAGCTTAAAGTATTTAATAAAATTTTTGGGCATTGATTTGTAATCCGCAAACAAAAAAAAATATTTTTTGACATTTTTTTGCGCGCAATCCAGAAGGGCTATTTTTATAGGAAAACTAGTTTTGGATAGGTGAAAAACTACTCTTTCATGGGGTATTTTTTATAATAAAATTTAACATGTTGAAAAAACATTTCTAGTCGCTTAAAATTTTTAATAAAATTCTTGGGCATCGATTTTTAATCCGAAAACAAAAAATTTCCTCTTCGACATTTTTTTGTGAGCAATCCAGAAGGGCCACTTTTACAGGAAAACCAGTTTTGGATAGGTGGAAAATTACTCCTTCATATGATATTTTCTATAATAAAATTTAAGATGTTAAAAAAACATTTCTAGAAGCTTAAAGTTTTTAATAACATTTTAGGGCATCGATTTTTAATCCGAAAACAAAAAATTTCTTCTTTGGCATTTTTTTTGTGCGCAATCTAGAAGGGTTATGTTTATAGGAAAACCAGTTTTGGATAGGTGGAAAATAACTCTTTCATGGAGTATTTTTTATAATAAAATGTAACATGTCGAAATTACATTTCTGGAAGCTTAAAGTTTTGAATAAAATCTTTGGGGTATATCGACTACTTGTATTCTTTTCTTTCAAGCAAATCCTTCGCAGCCTTAACAATATTAAGTAATAATTAATTACATCAGTGGAAAGCCAATAAAATACACTACAAAATGACATGCTTCATGATATTCTTGAAAATATTTGAATAGAATTTTTTTCCTTTCAAAACAGAGCGTAAGTTGTTGTCTAACACCTAACAGGCTGATATTTTTGTAGTTCGCGTTGTCCTTCTTCAGTTCCTGGAAATGGCACTGCAATAAGCAAGACGTCACAAGGACCAGAATTTAATTCTATATATTAATGCAGCAGATCACTAAGATGTAAAGAAGCATTTAGCAGGAATATGGATTATTATTTCGAAATGCAAGTCCTAAAAATGTGATATTTAACTTTGAGGGTAGTTTGCAACCCTGGATATTATAGGGTATTATAAATAATCTACTATGAATAATGCAATGATATAAAACAACTCTTTCTGCATCCCGGTGAATTATTTTAGATTTTTTGGAACAGAGTGTCATAATGAAAATAGACTCAGAGTTAGGTAATTCAAAAGTTTTAAAGTTTTCGAAAATGTTTCTTTGTCTTTGACAGTGCCCACAAACGTTTTCCTTAGAGAGCCAATCCTAAAACTAAGCGCATCTTTAAAAGAAATCTTTCCGCAATCACAAAAGATATCATTTGCTAAATTCTGATACAGGGTGCTCTCAGAATCTTGTAAAGTGTTAAGAAATTCAGAAATTCACCCTATTTCTGTGTGGGTTTTCTCGGGCGCTCAAAGTCGCGCATCACTTGTATCCCTCTTCTTCGTCTAGCAGCTAAGTAAAAACATCTGTTAAAGAACTAAATCATTTTGCACCTTCTCCACGGCTGCTGCTGCAGACCCAGCGAGTTCTTAATAAATCTTCGATTTTTAGCGTCTGCCGCCGCGCGCACAATTCTACTTATAGTCGCGCTGTCTCCGCGCCGTTCGGGAAACTTTTTGTCTCCAAACATTTCTCATCTTGTAACGCGCATCGCACCGTAATTAACTCGCCGAGCGAGAAGAATACACGCTGTGCCTTTGATATTTTCGATGCGGTTGATTTCGAAAACGCACACAGCCTCAAAAGATCACAACAAGAAAAACACCATTGAGAATAGAGCGCGCTAACGACGCCGAAACGCGATTGTTCCAAGTCGATTTTTGACAGACGGCCAAGGAATGCGCGTGTGCAAAAACACCTGTTCACCGGGTTGGATGCTATAAATATTAGTTCGCCCCGGGATCAATACCGACCTGGCGTTTTCTGCGGGAAGGAGGCGGCTGATAAAAATCGTTGCGGCGTGTGGAGGTGCCTCGCAGCAGGGAGAAGAAACTCGTCGTTTTTCCTCTGTCTGCGGATTATTCATACCTGTGTTCGCGACGCTTTTTGGCTGCGGACCAAAACGCCGGCCGGCATTTCCTTCAACCATTTTCTCTCATTGCTCACTCATCATTGCTCACTTACTACGGGTGCTGTGTCTAGCCGCCGGCTTGACTCCTACTACTCCTCGCCTCCTCCTTTTTTTTCGGCCCCCGGCGCGCCAAAGCACATGCTAGACAGAATGGTTTAATTTTAACCGCATGGAAACGACTGCATTATTCACCGATACATCAAACCGTTTGGCGCATTATGGAAAAATATGTGCGCTCCCGGACGACATTTTTCCGCGAATGATTTTTGCATAAAACGTTCATCACATGTTTACGAATAATTACGCTGTTTACCTCAATCAGCGTCCGATGTTTACATTGCATTTGCGTAATTCGCCCGGCGCCTCCACCACCGACCCCGAGCGCGCTCCGCCTCAATCACGCCGCATCCAAGTTGCCCCCCTTGAAAAAAATTGCGCAAAAATTGCAGCCGCTTTTCAATGTTGACACAATCTTCACTTTAGAACTTTTCGCAAGGCTTGTGGAAAATTGATGAAAACGAAAATAATTTTAGAAAAATCACTTTTGGCAAATGCTGGACAAATCAAGGTGTTACAATGTTGCACATGATTCTGCATACACACTGTTCAAAGCCAATCTAAATTTACACAATGTTTTACTTCTAACGTCCCAATGGCTATATTGCTATATTTTTATTGTTAGCTTTAATGTCGTTTTAATCCTTTGCTCCTGCAGCGTGTTATAGCTACTAAATTGGTTTGTAGAATGGAATGCGGTTTATTGTCTCTGACGGCAGCGGCGGCGGCTAGCTGGGTTAATAATGACGATACGATAGAACGACAGCGATAATAATGTCCGACGCTCATCATTCGGATTTCGGAGGCGCGTGCCAAGATGCCGAACGCATCCTGCGCTGCAGCTATTTTCAAGACTATAAAATCGCCGCGCAAACAGATAAATCAAAATCTAGATAATTAGAAAATTGGAATGGGCAGCCGGCACTATTCGCAGGGGGAAAAATTGAATTGTACAGTTAATGGTGCTCGACACAATGATTACGCACGCGGTCGAGGTGCTATTTTTGTTCATATTGTTGTCCTTCTGCGCTTCCTGGTGAAGGTACTGCAACAGCCGAGGTGTCACATGCACTAGAATTTAATTTCCTGTGGTTGCCTAAATAATCATTATGAGCGGCAAGATATGTTTGATGGGAATTAGAAAATTATGTAGTAGAAAAGTTTTGAAATTACCGAAATAAACTTTAAGGGAAGTTTGTAACCCTGCAAAATTTATGGTAATAAAGATAACAGACTGTGAATAGTATCGTTTTAAAGAGGAGCTCTTTCTTCATCTTTGTGAATTATTTCAGAATATTTATGAGAATAGTTATTTGGAAAATCGATTTAGAGTTGGTAGAGAAAAAAAATTGTACTATTAAAAAATGTTTCAGTGATTTTGACAGTGCCCCCAAGCTTTATCCTTTGAGAATTCAGCCAAAAAGTGAAGGCATTTCATAAAGAAACTTTCCAGCTATCAAATAAGGTATCATTTGTTAAAATGTAATACTGGGTGTTCTCAGCATCTTAAAGAGTCTTCAAAATAATGTAATTTCATAAATTATTTCTTAATATTGTTGTCCTTCTGCGCTTCCTGGTAGTCAAACTACAACAACCGAGGTGTCACCTGGACTAGAATTTAATTAGCTATACATGCTGAAAGAATCATTATGAGCGGAAAAATAAGTTTGATGGAAATTAGAAACTTTTGTAGTAGAAAAGTTTTGAAATTATCAAAAAGGACATTAATGGAACTTTGCAACCTTACCAAATTTATGGTATTATAGATATTTTACTGTAAATGATATCATCTTAAATACAAACTCCTTCTTCATCCTTGTGAATTATTTCAGAATTTTTCTGAGAATGCTTATTTAAAAAATCGATTTCGAGTTGGCCGAATAATAAAATTTAAACAATTGAAATATATTTCAGTGCCTTTGACAGTGCCCTCGAACTTTCTCCTTTGAGAACTCACCCTAAAAGTGGAGGCATCTCATAAACAATCTTTCCAGCTATTAAATAAGGTATCACTTGTTAACATTTAATACTGGGTGTTCTCAGCATCTTAAAAAGTCTTGCAAAAAAGAATTTATTTCTAAGGCTAAAAAACTAATTTGAAATATTTGACAGTGCCCCCAAACTTTCCTCTTTCAGAACTCACCCTGAAAGTAGAGGCATCTCAAAAACAATCTTTCCAGCTATCAAATGAGGTATAATTTGTTAAAATATAATACTGGGTGTTCTCAGCATCTTAAAAATTCTTGCAAAAAAGAATTTATTTCTAAGACTAAAAAACTAATTTGAAATATTTAACAGTGCCCCCATACTTTCCTCTTTCAGAACTCACCCTAAAAGTGAAGGCATCTCAAAAACAATCTTTCCAGCTATCAAATAAGGTATCATTTGTTCAAATATAATACTGGGTGTTCTCAGCATCATAAAAAGTCTTGCGGAAAAAATTAATTTCAAAGATGAAAAGAACTCATTTGAAATCTTTGACAGTGCCCCTAAACTTTACCCGTTAAGAAATTGCCAAATTATTAAGCTCATCTTATAAACAAACTCTCCAGTAATCAAATAAGGTATAATTCTAATACAGAATGTTCTGCGAATCTTGATATATGTTGCAAAAAAGAACTAATTTCCAAGATTAAAAAAAAACGATTTGAAGTTTGAAAATACACATTTGTAACATTCGCGGGGCATTTCAAAGCAATAGCAGTGAGTTACGCTAATATACATGTAGAGTGCATGTAATGCAGTCACGACGCCTACAAAAACAAACACTTAGCGCGCGGGCAAGAAGCCGCGATGCACGCGGATAGTATTTGTAGAGAATTCTTTGGATAAATAAATTAGCTCGAAACGTTAATGTAACGCGCTGGCAAAACGCTGGCGGCGGTGATTTATCGACGCCGGCGCGGCACCAACACTAACCGAATTACATCGTGAAGCATTGAAATGGGTACAAAAAGCGGAACATCGTCCAAAGAGATGATTGTCACTGCGCGACGCAAAAATCGAAGAGTTTCAAGATGCTCGAACATTACAGTTGCATCCGAACGTGAAGACGAAAAAGAATGTTCGGTCTATTGATGTATCCAGGATATTTATATCTGCGCGTTATTTTCGAACTGTGGTCGCGCCGACGACGACGAAATCGAGAAATTATTATAGACAGCACAAGTCGAGCACTTCTTGATCAGGTATTATTTCTGGCCGGTGTGTTGTTTCTGGCAAACGCTCGACGCAGGACGACAAAGGCGCTTTAGATGTGCGCCCAAGTACTGCCGGAGCTTGCAGTGTGATGTATTAGCTAGTCGCAGTCATAGGTGAGGGCATTCGCGCGCTTCGAACGCCATTAGATGATTATGGTAGTGCGTTGAGGACGTTTTGGAGAAGAAGCGTTCGCGTTGTTGTCGTGCTTTGCTGCTCGCTGCGGGAGCTATAAATACACGCACAATTCCCGATTGCGCCCACTGTGTCGCAGCGCCGGCGATGCTGCTGGCGTTTATTAACGCTCGGCGTTTAATTTCGACACGGGCTGGATCTGATCAGATTGTATCGAAATTGTCGACATCTAGAAGCTTTTGAGTTATTTTTGGTGACTAAAATTCTTGGGCTTGCTTTTTTTGCATTTCTGACAACACCCTGAGAGATAGAATGATATAACTTACCAATTTGGATAGAGAGATAGATTTTGCATCAAATGCTATATTTTTGGGAAAATTTGATGAGAGATATGACTTTTACAGAGACTTCAATTTCAAGAATAAGTCATTATTTTATTTTGGCAACATCATATTTTACTAATGTTTGTTTTCTTTTTCAGATTCAGATCAGACTCTCTAAGATACATTGAAAGGACCTAGTGCATTAGATAAAGAGATAAATTCTGTATCCACAGGTATTACTTTAGGAAAAATTGAAAGAAAGAAGACGATGTTACGAGTGTTCAAAGTTGCTGAAACAAACTTAGAATTCTTGTATAATACTAAAGATTTTAGACTTTTCTGTGTTCCTTTTCAGATGGCTACCAAACGTTTCGACATATTATGACCCCTGATATATCACTAGATAGCCAGATAAATTCTCTGTATAATATAGATTTCTATCCTGGTTATATAATTCTGAAAAATTTTGTATCGAGGCCGGAAGACGAAAGATTCTTTTTGACAACATCATATTTTTACTAATGCTTGTTTTCCTGTTCAGATTTAGACAACACCGTCCAAGAAACATTGAAAGGACGTATTGCATTAGATAAAGAGATAAATTCTGTATCCACAGGCTTTAATTTAGCAAATATTGAAAGAAAAAAGACGATGTTACGAGTCTTCAAAGTTGCTGAAAAAAATTAAGATTCTTGTATAATAACAAACATTTTAGAGTTCTCTGTGTTCCTTTTCAGATGGCTACCCAACGTTTCGACATATCATGACCCCTCATATATCACTAGATAGCTGGATATATTCTCTGTATAATATAGAATTAAATTCTGGGTAGATATTTCTGGAAAAGAATGTATCGAGGTGGGAAGATGAAAGATTGTTTTTGACGACATCACATTTTTACTAATGCTCGTTTTCATTTTCAGATCCAGACAAGACTCCCTAAGATACAATAAAAGGACGTACTGCTTTAGATAAAGAAATTAATTCTGTATCCAAAAGATACTAATTTAGGAAAAATTGAAAGAAAGATAACGATGTTACGACTCTGAAAAGTTGGTGAAAAAATTTAGGATTCATGTATAATACTGAAAATTTTACATTTATCTCTGTTTCTTTTGAGATAGCAACAATACGTTTCGACATATCATGACCCCTCTTAGATCACTAGATAGCCAGATAAATTCTCTGTACAATATTGAATTCTATTCTGGTTATATAATTCTGAAAAAGAAAGTATCGAGGCCAGAAAAAGAAAGATTCTTTTTGACAACATCATATCTCTACTAATGCTTGTTTTCTTTTCCTGATTTAGACAACACCGTCCAAGAAACATTGAAAGGACGTACTGCAATAGATAAAGAGATATATTCTGTATCGATAGGTACTAATTTAGTAGAAACTGAAAGAAAGATGACGATGTTACGACTCATGAAAGTTGCTAGAAAAAAGTTAAGATTCTTGTATAATACTATAAATTTTAGACTTTTCTCCGTTCCTTTTGAGATTGCTACAATACATTACAATATTTCATAACTCCTCATATGTCACTAGATAGCCAGATAAATTCCCTATCTACTGGTGTTTATCTGACTTCGTTCCAATTTTTGACAAAGAATCCATGATACAGTAAACTCAAAGGAATAACTTTGGAAAATAGTTCCTTATCTTATTTTTTCAACATATTTGAAATTTTCATCAAATAATATTTGAAGAAATCAAATTATTTATACCTCATTGGATAGCCAGATAAATAAGGAAACTAAGGAAGGTACATTTTATCCTTTGAGGTGAAGGATGTATATCCTGAAGGACCTGCAAGTAGTGAATTTTTGCGTCTCCCTAAAATCATTAATCCAATTAGTTTTTCTCATCTTACTGGAACGCGCGCGCGACTCAAAGCCAAAGGGTTGCCCACCCGCCTTGTGAGGGTGCGGGCGGCGGCGTTGGCGGCGAGCAAAAACCCAAGCAAACATGTCAATTGTCCCCCCGCAATGCTCTTGCTCATTTCCATCGCACGACGAACACTCTCCACGGACGAACGCACGAATTCGTCTTTCCCGTTCGTCCTGCCGAAAATCCCAACCCCGTATCCTTGTTGCTCCTGCTGCCCCACAGTGTGAGCGAGGTGCGAGCGGACGAAACAACGAGCATAAGTCTATTAGGTTAATTATGTTTCGGATGAAAAGCGCTTTAACGTTTCGGCCGCTGGCCGGCGGGCGCTACTTTTACTATAACAACAAACTACTACCACCATTAAAATTCCAGCCACTGCTGCCCACTATTGCGTTACAATTGCGAGGCGGTGGCGGCGGCGGCGGCGGCAGTGGACGCACACTTTGATGGGAACTCCAGCTTCCGTAACTAATGCCCGGGCGAAAATACCAATAGTAAGCGGGACCGGCGAACGACAGGTTACAACTACTATTAGTGCCGATTACCGCCCCTCATCCTCCCCCACCCACCCCCGCGCGGCGCTCAGCACCCAAAGCCGCCCCTTTCATTTGTTTGACTGCCGCCGTCGTCGTTTCGCCAATGGGCCGCGTCCGCTTTGACCACCCGCCCGTCCGCCGCCACCGCCGCCGTCGCTTCGGGCGGTAAGCTGTCTCGGGACATGTTTTTCCCGCGCTTTGATGAGTTTTTCATGCCGGAAATCTGCGCTACCGCGTTGTGTTATCCTGATAATTAGAAATATTCTAGTTTTTGTTTGGGGAATTAGTAACTATTTCGATGTTTACTTGAGCACCTGGTTGGGGAATTTATGCATGTCATACAGATTTGGAAAGCTGGAAAATCCAGCTTTCATTTGGTGTATGCACAGAAAAGAAAGCTTTCAATTTAGTGCTATTTAAAGGGCTTTGAAGTTGATGGATCAACATTTTACAAAAATAGATTTACGTCATTATCCGCTACTTTGTTAAATATTCATTAGGATTTCAAACACTCGGTATTAAAATTATACATTTTTAGATACCTTGATTAACAAGCTTTAATTTAAGACTAAGTTCGGAAAATTCTAAGGAAACCCATAAAAGTTGGGCAATGTCAAAGTTTAGATTCATTTTATTTTTCTTAATTTTAAGCATACAAACACTTTGTATATCGTACACGCCAGAAAGTTTCCATACATTTGATGTTTGACCACACAAAACGTTCGTCGTGCGAGTTGGATGCGGGGGGCGGCGCGGATTGTCGTCGTGACGATTTTTGCCATAAAACGAACTCGACTGGAAAATTAAGTTCGGACTAAATGTTCCACGCACATTAGTTTTTCGTATTATATGCCTCTGCCGCTGCCGGCCGGCCCCCACCGCCGCCCACCTCCGACGTGTGTGGGCCCCCCACCATCGCCGGCCCCCCAAAAAAAAAACATTCGCATCGTTTAGAACTGACCAAAACCGGATGGGGTTTTATTCGGACGGCGCATCCACCAATTTCACTCACAGGTTTTAAAACGCCATTTAACAACTGGCGCCCAACCTATGGGGCTTTTTTTTTCGTGTTTGCTGAACATTTGCAATGTACGTTAGTGCAGATTTTCGAAAATGTGCACTGCATCCGCGTGTTTGGGGGAGGCAAGTTTATAGCGACTTAATTCGTCCGTTGACGTCTTAATGACGTGCTGCCGTATAAAGTGTCCGATTTAACGAGCACCGGAGCGCCCCGCGTCGATTTGCCTGCCCGCTGCCCGAGCATCCATAACTCGCGCATTATTCCAGCCATCCAGTCGCAGAAGACATCATTTCCTTGCACCTTTACACCCACTGCTGCCTGGTGTGTAAATCCGAAAATACATTTCCACTTCTTTCCCATCGAATTGACTTGCGGGTCTGCGAGCACTGCATCATCATCATTTGCCGCCGGCGACCGCCAAAAAAAAAGAGCCGCCGGATTCACGGATATATAACGCCGCTAATAGTATTGAGACGGGTTGCCTCCCCCTTCCCTTTACCCGGACGGCTCTCTATCTATACTCGGGCGTTATTTCGAGCTGGTTTGTGGTATGCATTTTCTTGCGCTTCGGGTACGCTCTATCTGCGCGTTTTGATCTTCGGTGCGTCTTTATTATGCGATTGCGATGTGCCCCATGCTATATCTGAACTGCGAGTCGTGGCCGCGCAGTCTATATGCGTATAAATTTCCAGTTTGTACTTGGGACGTTGGAAGCGAAACCGATGATGGCATCGATGCATGCGCGAGGTATAAATAGGACGCCGATGCGGCGGCCACGACGACGCTAATCGACTCATCAAATCGCGAAATTATCCACAGTCGAAACGCATCACGTATATGCTACATCAAATTGATTTAAAACTGGCTACATCGGTGCGCTACGAGCTATTTCTTTCTATAATCGTTTTTTTTTTCTTCTTCAAGATTGTGCAAACACTCTGTACGATATTTGAAAAGTATGTCTCACTACTGATGGCTGATTAAATTGCGCTTTCAATAATGTATAGCATGATATAGTTAATGAATTAATTGAATAATTTGGAATGAGCATATATATTTTTTTACTGAATTTTCAATATATATGATGTTTGGGAGAGCATCCTATGTGCTATTTTATAAAGATTCACCACTGCCGATAGCTGATTAAATTCCTCATCCTATGATACATAGCATGTTATAATGCCATGTGAAATAATAATCTTACAGGCTTACAAAGTAGATGGCATAAATTTTACTATTGGCTCAACTTGAAAACTGTGATAGTTTTGTCCCGATAACTAAATTACCAAGCATATGGTTTTACTCGACCATATCTCTATGAAAAGCTGATTAAATTCCTCATTTTATGATACATAGTATGCTATGATGCCATGTGAAATAATAATTTTACAGGCTATCGAAGTTTACTTTATAAATTTTACTGTTGAGTCAACTCAAAATCTGTGATAGTTTTATTCCGATTACTCATATACCAAGTATAGGACATTACTCAGCGATATCTTTATTAAAAACTGATTTAATTTCATATCCAATAATATAGAGCATGATATAGTACCTTATTGAATCAATACAATAATTTAAAATATACGTATGAAGATAATGCAGAATGAGCATATATTTGTACTGAGTTTTCAATGTCTATGAAGTTCGTAAAAGCACCATATGTGCTATTTTATAAAGCTCTATCACTGCCGATAGCTGATTAAATTCTTCATATTATGATACATAGCATGTTATAATGCCATGTGAAATAATAATCTTACAGGCTTACAAAGTAGATAGCATAAATTTTACTATTGGCTCAACTTGAAAACTGTGATAGTTTTGTCCCGATAACTAAATTACCAAGTATATGGTTTTACTCAGCCTTATCTCTATGAAAAGCTAATTAAAGTCCTCATTTTATGATACATAGTATGC
>JARJDQ010020544.1:0-32239 GCA_030264215.1 Geostiba sp. GC000077
TGCACCCCCGCTACCCTATCATCTCTGCGCGACAACCTGCCGAATCTCGACGCCCCTCGTGCGACTGAGAATCGTCAGCTGAGAAGAGCGCGCCCGTTTCCGCGATCCGCATCCGCCAGCATCCGCGCTTGCAGCGGCGACTCGCGAAACGCGTCAGAACAGACATATTGAAAACTTTAAAATGAACATATCATATAGAATGGCTCAAATATGTAATATTTATGCTACGTATCAGATATATGATTTTGTTTGCTAAGTACTTACGTACGAACTCCTTTTTATTTTTTTTGTGTCAAAGTTACGACCATGTTACATCTATGATACATTATTCGGTTATGTTAATGATACATATCTGATACAAACCTATAGGGCGGACATTAAGACGTATATGTTACATCAAAGTTACAAACAATATCCCTGAGATTTGTATAAACGTGCTAAGAATGTTCGCAAATTTATATCGATACTTCGCTACGTATCAGATATATGATTTTGTTTGCTGGGTACTCGGGTAGATATTGAGCTCGGGCACTCGGGCGTTATTTCGATAACAATAATTTATTTGACGCTGCGCTTGTGCGCGCTTCTACAAATGTACAATTGTGAATTGTCATTTCGTGTTTGCCACTTGGAATTATGCAAACGCATGTGACACACACAGCCCATTCTTATTGTCGTGTATCGAATGGAGAATTGCGCGTCGCGCGTCGCTTTTGCACGAATTCGACACGTACGGCTTGCGCAGTTGCTCGTCGCCGACTCGAGTCATGCCATTATGCAAACGGTGTCTGGATACCAGCCAAACAAAAAGCCAAAGCGTGTTCATTCAAAATTATTAATTAAACTCTCAGCAGCTCAGGTCCGCATTTATCCCATCAACTGGCGCGCGGCTGGCGACGTCGTCCTGGTCGCCGGCGTCAAACTTCAACACCGCATCTCTTTGCCTTTGCGCTGAGACCAAACAATAGTTATTGTGACACTCGGTACTCAAAGCGCATTACGCTCGGTTAGTTAGTTTTCGGCGTCGGCGCAACGCAACGAAAACGCAATTCAACGCAACGCACGTCGGAGGCGCTCTTCGTCCTCCCATGCACGCGGAACACTGACACACAACTGCACACTGACTCAATGTCGCCGCGAGGATCCGGAGGAAAACTACACCACATTGGTGGTGGCCTGGTGGCGTAGGCTTTCGCTCGCGAAATTGTCTATTCCGAGCATGAGTGTTGCATTGTTTTAACGAAGATATCGTCGGTTTCTAATTCGATGAAACGCAACAATACATGCTTGATTAACGTCGAGCCGCATTCGCGCTCGGACTATAAATAGACACCCCCCTAAAACCCTTTTCCCTTTCCACGTTGGAACTACTATCCTACACAATACATCCAAGCCATTTTCATATTAGAACCGTTTTAAATGGTAGAACAAGATAATATTTAATAGTTAAACATTCCAAAAAAAAAAATTATACATACTGTATAATTTGTTTAGTAACACCCTGTATACTACGAGGATGTATACCCAATTTCATCAACATAGGACGAAGTTCGTTGCAACATCCTGTGGAATTTTATTTCGCTCACCCTGTATTTGTTAAAACTTAAAACTGCTGCTCATTGTAACAGTTCTAGCTTCCACCAAGGAAATTGAACAACGAACAAGAAACTTGAAAGAAGAAGTATAAGAAAGTTAAAAAAAGAACACAATAAAAAAGCATTTAGGTTCATTACTTAATCATTAATTACAATATATCAATCTTCAATCCATCTTAAGCGTCTAACTGAAGCTGGGGTTGAGTATTGTGCACGTGGATTTTTCTTTCCCGAATTCGAGTAGAAGCCGGAGGGGGCTGCGTGGCTGGATTAAGTGGTTCGCCCAACTTTGTCATAACTCTAATACGCGTTCGCGAGTGTGTCGCGATGAAAACTTTGAGACATTAATCCGTTCGGCTCGCGGGCACAACTTCTCCCCGGGCATATCGGCATCAATACCTTACGCTCGTGGTGCGGCAGCGTCGTTGTGCGCGTCGAGCGTCGTTTTCCCCTAAATATATTTCGGCATCTCCTTGATTGTAATTACCGACACCCTTCCGCCCTCGCCCCGCCGTAATGGTGTTAGTATGGCACGGAGCACGTACGCCCGGCACCCCCCCCCTCCTTTTCCCGATATTGCTCATGGCTGCTCACATATCGAGCGCGCTGGGGAAATATTACGCGCGGCGCGGATTAGGTTTCGAAACAATTTGCGGAAATGTGAAAGGGACGTCGAAGTAACTTCCATCTTCCCTATATAGTGTTCGCAGCCAGCCATCCAAACGTCTGTCTCCATGACGCGTGCGTGTACATTATAATAATTCCTAATTCGATCAAATTTAACTTATAAGACGCATCGCAAACAGATTTCGGCATTGGGGGATATTTCACATTTTGCCAAACAGACGCGCGCGCGCGCGCGCCTCACGTGTGGTGAATTAATGACGAGGTTTGACAGGCGTAAAACTTTTAATGCCTTGATTGTGCACGGCGGCCATCTTGTTTACATTTCATTCATATTCAATCGGCGTCGCGTCCGAGTGGACGCGGGGGGGTGGACGATGCGACGCGCCACAGTGCCCTCGAGTCTAGGTGGGTGGCCGAGTAGCACGCGGCGCACTATATCTCTATAATTAGATCGTAAAAGTTATTTTAATGGCTTTCATATTAACATATTTGCTCGCACTGACGCTGGCGCTTGTTGGCCGCCTTTTTATGTGTCATTCGGGTGTCGTATTTCGATGCTGCGCCGTTTTACAATTCTTTGCTGGCTTTCACGTTTTTACATTCACGTTACGAGGCTTTTGAGGGCTGAGGGGTGGAGGATAATAGCTTGTTTGCTCGTAGATTAAATAGATAGTCAAAAGTTAATTTAATTCCGAAGCGTGCAAAGGTGCTTCAGGAGTGTATACTCGAAATTATGTCACCCCTCACCCCAATTTAATTATGTCATGTAGGTGAAGTGAAACTTTTATTGCACGAGGCTTATTTACGAATGGCAGTAACCTAGTAACCTAACAACCCATCCCAATAAAGATTTCTTTGTTCGTGTCTATGACGAACTATAAAGAAAGTGAAAGTGAAAACTTTTCCGTGTGTTTTTGATCAAAACGAGCTTTTGAATTCGCTGCCCTGCCGTGCGAAAAGGCATGTTTAATAAAGACCGAAGTGTTAATGGGTTGTTTTGGAGTCACGCACCCTGCCGCCTGCCGCCGTCTTCGCCGTCTTTGCGCTTTGCCCGCAGGAGCACAGAAACCCTGAGCGCGCAAGGTGTCATTCCGGCTAATTCGGCGTGATTAATAAGGTACGAATTTGACGCAACTTGTTCCTAACGAGCGGCAACACGCTGCCGACCTTGAAAGACTCGAACATTTCACAAACTTCAGCATTAATATCCCGCATTGCCGCCAACTTCTTGCAAATCGGTTCCGTTCAGTTTACCTGAAATTTAAAAAAGGCATTCAAAATTCGAGTGCATGAAGTGCATCAAATGTGAACTTTCAAATTGGAAACGGTAACAAAATCGACAACTTTTATTTTCTTTTAATAGCTGGATGTAAACAGTCATTACACTCATTGTGGAGGACCCTTGTGGCGCGTTTTATCAGCGGGGCGTATCGCAAGCTGAGAGCGTCTGAAAATGAAGCAGCTGAAAAGAAAACAATAAAAGGCGCGAAACAAAAGGCGTCGATTAAAAAAAATGAACGCCAGAGCGATGCGTTTATAAGAAACGACCGCAAATAAAGGAGGGGTGCTGCGTGAAGAGGCGCTCATTCAAGTGGCGCACATATTGTGAGCGCCCCCGCGCTCATAATTGAAAATTATGCAATTCGATGTGCCATTTCGTCGCCACTAGTGTACACACTACACGTCTCACTAGAGCCGGCAGCGGCCTGGGGTGAGTTTTAATTACAGCCAGCACACAAGAAAAATTGCCTTTATCATTTCACAGGGTCTTCAATTAACTTCAAGTTTCGCTTCTACTTCAAAATAAGCCAGGGAGTAATAAAACCATAACAACATGGGTATTGTTTACTTTCATTATACGTTTGCTCAGTCTATATAACATTTCATGATATCACCATTATAACATATACAAAGATTATTTAATCTACTTTAATTTGATACCAAGTTATTGCAATTGTTATAAAAATTCATCGAGTTATCAACACAAAACTGTGCAATTGTGCAATTTGCAACGAAGCACTTGCTGCAGTTTGTGTCATCGGCGGTAGATGGCGCTCGGTGCTCTAGAGCGGCTCAAAAATGCACAATTTTTAATCAAAATCCACCCAAGATCGCATTTAATCCAAACATAATAAACCCCCAATGTTCAATTTGAAATTCACTCGCGGCTGTATTGGTACATTGGCAAATTCTCGCCAACTTTCATTTGCATTTCTCGTTTTGCGCGTTTTTGGTGTGGAATCCGTAATGCTGATTGCGGTGCGGTTCCGGCGCACACAACAAAAAATTAAATTACACTCACATCCTGCCACTGCCAGCCCAAATGCTCAATACGGGCGCGCGCATTAATGCAAAATTTAATTGCTAATCCATTGTATATCGATTGTGGCCGGCGCTGGCACACAATCACTGCGGCGATTTTTATTGTCGTGATTCATACTCATACGCTGCGCGGCAATAAAACATGCTTGATGCTTTGGTGCCTGATGTTTTGTGTGCGCTGTTCGTCGATTGTTTTGGCAGTTCTTTCTTGATGAAAGTGACCATCGAGTGTTGGAATTTCGATAGGCACCTTGTAACGTGCATACATGCGAGTTTGAAAGTTAACTGCGTATGAACACATGCACAGTCAACACCAACAACGACTGTTGAATGCGTTGGCGTTGCATTCCAATTGTGCATTCTGTTTCGTAAAATTATCGCGTTGTGTGTCGATTATACAGGGATAGATAATTTTTGCACTTAGGCTTATTCATGTGATGTGATCGACTGTATGCAACCCATTATACAACTACCTAAAACAACAAACCGTATTCTCCTAAAAATCTAATGCGGCGTAACAAGTTGCATACAGTAAACTACTTGTGGACCGCGGAAACAAATGCCAATCTCGGTTATTTTTTTATTATCATTCCGAATGTCGCAGTGGCGATTGGCAAACATTCAGCACATCGCACCAAATATGCACGCATTGCAAATTACCGTGCAGCATTTCCTGGAATAGTATTATCACACTCAACGATTATCGCACGATTGCATGACACAATTAAATCGCCTACAATTTGATAATACATAATTTTAAGTACACTTATCACCATAATCGATGCTTATAGCTTAGTTTAGCAATTTAATGTGTACTATTCAGCAAAATGATTACCAATCTCGACTGTAAAGTGTGTCTGTGGTACTGTAGTCTGTGCAAAGTTTGATTATTGACTTGATTGATATTTGTTGTGGTGCGGTAGATTAATCAATCTAATGGTTTTTTTGCGGCGTGCGCAGCACTCAATCAGCGACGATCAGCAACGAGCAACGCACGCTGCACGCGGATTCATAAAGATTTTAATTATCGCAACCCGTCATCCCCAAATGTTATGCATGTGTATGTGCATCGCATCAAATTGCAAATGAAACGTTTCATTTCAGCTTGCAGTACACGGCCAACACGCAAATAACATTCCCGCAAATCGCAATCAATTTAGATAAATTTCATTTCGTTTTATGCATTTCTGCGCTATGCATATTAATTCAAATCTAAAGTTTAATAACTCCAGGCATGTTAAATATTTGAACTGAATTTCATGATTTTAATGTGACAATTTTTAAATATGAAAATTGAATTTTGGCGCTCCGCGCTTACGATGGTTGATGCATATTTGCAAAATTTATTTTGTTTCCCTGGCGCACACACCAACACTGGAGCGGTGCGGCGGAGGGTATTTCCGGAGTTCTTGTTTTCATTATCCACGATTCACGAATCCTGGATCATTTTGAAGCCAGAAGCAAACAAATTCCCGTGTTGGGTGTAAAGATGACTCTTGTGGAGTACAGCGTCTTTTAAACGGAAGCAAAATATTTAATTTTAATTAATTATTCTCTCAATTCCCAATTTTCTTAAGTTAATTTCAAAAGTTGTACTTCAGTGACAGAGAAGTCCCTCTGGTGTTAGAAAATGGAACTCCTGAAACGAGTCACGTGGAGCTGATAATTTGTTTGCGATACAGTGGCGCCCCCAACGATAATTTAAGAGGCGGATAGACCTAACATCTTGTAGTTTTCTAAACTGCCGTTAGATGGCTTAGATGGTTAGAACTTGTCAATTTGATGCCCCGATGGCCGTTAAATAGAGATTTTAGCGAATGCATGCGTGCATGTGTGCGCCGTGTGAATGGATGCAAGTTGATTATGAAAAATATCGGTTAATCGAGATTTTACTCTTGCGCGAGACCGCGAGAGGAGAAACGGAGTAGAGAGAGAGTACTCTCGCGCATCGCGCTTCGCGCTGACGATCGAATCGTACGCGCATCGCGCACGTAGCGGCGTCCGGCGGCCGCAGCAGCAACCAGCCGCGGCGCGCACATTCCACGCGCGAAGTTGCCGTCGCTGCCGAAGCTGCTGAAGCTTGTGGCAGCCGAAGCCGAAAGCGCGCCGCGCCGACTGCCTGTGCGCCTGCTCGACGCCGCTCGCCACTCGCCAGTCTTGCCACGAAGGCCGTACCGCGCTGGTGTGTCAAGCCCCGCTCTGCGCAAACACGCTGCACTCCCGCCGCTCTCGCTGCGCTGTGTGTGCCGCCGGCATCCCTCGCGTGGAGGCCCAACACCGGCGCGAAATTCGCGCGCGCTACAACCGATCGCGATCAGTACATTTCGGCGCTTCTGGCGCAAACCAACGCCGCGACAGTAATCCGACGCCGGCCGGCGATCAGATAACGCCCGACCCGCTGATAAAAATACAAAAATTCATTGCTCCGCCGTGCGGAGGGATATAAATAACAAGCCGGCGCTGCCGCCAATTCGCCGGTTTTCGTCCGGCAAAAAAATCGCGCGCCCGGCACCCTGTTTGATTTCACTGTGCAAACTGTGCAAAACTGCAAAACGGATACCATACACTCTGGGATTATCAACAATTCAGTGACCGGCCAGCTGTAGGCCAGCAATAGGAAGTGCTTGGTGCTTGTGACTTGTGGACCGGGAGCGCTTTTTTGGATGGTTGGATGCTTCCTTCCGCGCAGCAACTTTACCAATCGCCTGACATTGGCGCGCATCAAATCGCACATGTTTGGTTGCCACAGCGACAAGCGTAAACAACGCCGCGTCGCCATAGAAACCATTTGTTCGAAAACGTTTCGACACGCGCATTCCACCTGGGGGTCCCGTGTCTTGGATCGGATGCCGAGGGGGCCCGCGATGAGTAAATAAATAAAACATGCCCAGGCAGCGTGGGCAACGCCGACGCGTCGTGTGACTGCCGAGGTGGCTCTGTGCGTGTGTGCGCGCATCACAAGAAAGTTTCGGCGTGATTTCGAAATCGTATTCTGAAGCGATACCACGATTAATTCCGCCGCGCGTTCGGCATCCAGCATTACATGTGTCCGTTAGTGCGGCTACTGCGGCTGGATCAGTGGCAGTAATTCTTTTTGGGTGGTGCGTCGCAGAGGTCCACAGGATTCGCTCGCAAAGATGGATGATATCCTACCCAGCGTGAACATTTTTCGCGAGCTGCAGGACATCCACGACACCGGCTACTTCTCGGCGCGGCTGTCGCTGGACGACTATTGGCAACAGGTAAACCTAAACAAAACAAATGCCGGCGCCGCGAGCGCCCGCGTGTGTGTGTGTGTGTGTGAAAGTGCGTATAGTCCTGCAGAGTGGCGGCGACTGCGGCGAGTTTCCGTTCCGTGCGTGTGCTTTGAACGCTTTGAGCCCTGAGCCTGAGGTTTGTATCGATCGGGCTGCCTTCAAGCGTTCGAGCCGGCGCTGCGTTCATCATCTTTCATTCATTGCGATGTGGATGTGGAAGTTCAGTTAGGAAACGCTGCTAGACGCTATAGAATGTAACGGTGGAATTTCTCTTTGCCCAGCCACTCGGGCAGGCCAGGCAGCAGATAAGACAAGAGCGGGCACGGCTCTTCCGGCCCGATTGCCCGCAGGACCGAAGGTGTCGGAATTGAACAGATGTTCGCTTTCAAGGACAAATTGATACTGACCGGAATTTGTTTTACACTTTATCAAAGACGCCATTTTCAATTCGAGATTTAACATCAACAAATTAATTAAGTGTTATCAACTGAGGTCTGAGTCCACCGCGTTGCTAGTCGTGTTTAGTTAAATGTGATTTGTGATTGAATTAAAATTCTCTGCTGGACTTTCTTCAGCGTTGGTGGAGGCGCTCTGTGTGCGCGTATGTACGATAGACACCAGTTGTCGGTTGAACGCTTCCACGATGGAGTCGCAGAGTAATTTACATTCACGCCTGGTTTTCCCACGCGTTCGTATTTTTTCCACGCGACGGCATGGCGCAGCGCGCACCAAGCTTTTCTGTTCCATTTATTTTGCGCTTGCACGCTGGCGTCATCCGCTCTCGCGCCTCTCGCATCGGGGCCCTCGTTTCCCACTTTGTTTTGCTATCGTTTGTTACGAGTTTAGCATATACTAGTTAGAATACTGAGTGTCTTAAAAAAAGAAAAGCTGAAACGTTAAATGGCCAGCAGGTCCAAAGCGGCGCTCGTTAATTTGTACTTCATTTCCACCCCCTCAGGGGGCGGCAAGTGCCCTAAATATGCTCTTAAAGTTTAGCAATTTTTCAAAAATTTTGAAAACACGCCAGGGAAAATCATTCATATTTCCTGAACGCGAGCCTTAATTTTTAGTTTCTTTAGCTGTGCGCATGGCCAAAGAGGCGCTCGTTAATTTGCACTCCATTTCCACCCCCTCAGGGGGCAGCAAGTGCCCCAAATATGCTTTTAAGCATTGAGTTAAAAATAAAGGGAGTAAAGGGTGCGCTTCAAGATCTAAATCGCAGTTCATTTATCTTTCATTTACGTTCGGCTGAAGAAGCTGCAAAACACAAACAACTGACTTTTCTGTGTTCAAGGCCCCAAGAAAAATCAACTCGAGAATAATACCCCTCCAGCCTCCTGCCTCCAGAGCTTCAGAGTTCCTGGGTTTGTGCCTGCGAAATTATTAAATACCTAATGTGAGCCTGAGCGAAATGTGTGTCAGGGAGTTGCTTCAACTCGATGGTGCCTGGTTGCCGTTTCATCATTGTTGCTAATCGCTCCACTCTCCTCTGTTTTCGCTGCGTTTTCTCTTGCTTCGATTTGCGCTCAGTGAGCTTTTCATTCAGGCGTTCAGGTGTTGCGGGTATTTATCAAGTTGAAAATGTGCGTTTTTGTCACCCGCGTCCTCGCGCACTTGTCGCCCCGAAGAGTGAGCGTAATAAGTGCGCAACGATGCGGTAGGAAGGCAACCCCTTCCTTTCGTGTCGGTGCGGTGTGCGGTGTGGATGAAGTGAAGCGTTCATTCTTTGCATCCACTCTTGGGGAGAGCCGCGTTGTGTTCTGTGTTGTGCTGGAGGGTTCGACTACTGCACTAGTCACTAAACCAGTTATGAATATAATGGCACCACAGCGTGAGCTACAGCGACTCGACGCATCAGTGACCTATTTATACAAAGTGTGCTTGTAAGCTAACAAGTCAGGCACAGTAGCAGATTTCATTTGGATGTGTATTTGGTTGCCTATAGAAATGAGTGCCAGTTTTTTTACACGTATTTTAAACTATCAAGTATACCGCTCCGCAAATTCCTCAAATTCTTCGGTTAGGAAGACCAAAGTCATTTTAGTTTTCTTTAGAATGGGCTATATTCACTTTTTTTTAATTGCATAAATTTAAAGATAATGTAAACATTTTATACACATTTTTTTTTTCGATTTGGTCCAAATTGCCTCTGCAATTTCGCTTTAAAGTTGAAACCCTATGACGTCACTTTTGCGAATGTGTTTTGTCTATGTGACCGTTGATTACACACATTCACAAAAGTCACGTAGATGGCTTAGAGGCTTTTAAACTGAAATTGTGGAGGCAAATTGGGTCTAATCGAAAATGTTTAAAAAATGAGCAACTTTCAATATCTGCATTTCAATACTACTAATTACACCTTATGAATATACCCCTTTAGCAAGTTTTCCTTATTGCTGCATTTGATAGCCTTTTTGAGCCTGTAAACAATATTAAACTTTGAATTATTCTGTATTTTGATGACTCATCGCGTTCTCTCTCCAAAGGAGCCAAAGCTTCCTTAAATAATAAGGTTGTTCAGTGCTATTCTGAAAAATGTGTTCGTACGTTAAAAAGGCAGGCAATAGCAGATTTCAATTTGATGTGTGTTTGGTTGCCTATAGATATGAGAGATAATTTATTATCGGGAATTTTAACCATCCAGTACCGCTCCGAAAATTCTTCAAATTTTTCAATGCGGAACGTTATTTTTTTTCCTGATTTTTTAACGGTCTTTTTGAGCGTGTAAAAATATAAACGTTTAATTTATGTATTCTGTATTCCAATTTCTGATGACTCATCGCGTACTATCTCCATAAGGTGTATCTTCCTTAAATAATTCAGTGCAATGCTGAAAAATATGTTATTCTTCAAGGAAAGCTATACTTATGAGATTTTTTGCGATTAATTTAAGGCATCCTTTACGTTTAAAAAAAATTAAAGGGTTTGAAATTTTACTCTGTGTCATACTACAACCGTGTTTAGTATAGTCGAAGCGCAAACTTTATAATTTTATTTTGACCATTTGGAGGCTTCAAAAAACTCACAAAAAACTCTCTCAAGTGTAACGTTTCATAAAGAACAACATATATTTGTTTCAGCCTATTAATAACCCGAAGAAAATTATTTTTAGAGCTTCCTTCTTCACTAACAATTCTATGAATATACTATCGATAGTACATAATATCGATAGTTGAATCACTTTAAAAAAAAATCAGTTAGTTTCCCATCAATTTACTAAAGTTTAAAATTGTACCGTCTGCCACCTCCTAAGCGTAATCGTTCCGAAACAAAAATCAGTAACACATAAAAAAGAAATGTGATATTGCGAAACCAGCAAAAGTGCACATTGCAAAGCAAACGGCAAAAATGTAACCAAAAAAAAAAAAGTGCATATACGGAATTCGAATGCGAATGATAATTCCAATTTGTGTACACACACACATTATTTGCATAGCACGCATTTGCATTCACCACGTCGTTTTCGGTGCATTAGCCACAGCGCAACGCACAAAAAAAGAGCACAATTTATTGCTGTGCATTTCGACGCAGGGGGTTGGTTGTTGGTTGAATCGGAATCGCGACCACAACGAGAGGAGAAATTAATACGCGGAAGCGCCAATTATGCAAAATACACTTCCACTATGCGCGCATGATGCTCCCGAACCATTGCTATGCAAATAGAGAATAGAGAGACAAAACGCACACTCGGCTATTTTTAGCCATCACACTCGCCATCGTCACCACCAACACCACCGATACCTTGAGCTTTGAGCTTTAACTATAACTAATTGTTGCACATTGCATATGCTACATACTCCCATTTCATTTGGAATTAATTAATTATCGCATGACAGCGGTGCGAAATTTACTACCGGTGTGAATTTTTGAGAGGCTCCCGAGGTTAACGTTAATGTTAATTTTAATCAACATCTCGGCATCTATTTCAACCAGTTTCGCTCGGCTAGCGCTAGATGATGTCATGTTGTTCGAAATTAGCATTTCTACCAAATATCCTCGGCTAAGTTTGTAAAATTAACATAGTCACTGAAGAAGTCCAAAATTAGCATAAGAAAATATCAAATTCCGACTAAGCGTCTTAAACTTGGAGATTTTCATTTTTTGTTACACCAAAAATAAAAAGAAGTTCTCAAGATTAGTGCCTGGCTGCGTCCAGCGTTTCTAACCGTATGAGGAATGTCATGACACACATAACACATTTGTGTTGTTGTCCGTTTGCTCGGCTAACGAACTATTCATTCGAATTTTCTTTTCTACTTCACGCTGTCATCGTCCTTCGTGTGTTCCTTTTTTCTGCGCTGCGCCTTTTCATTATGCGGCCGTAAATTTCGTTAAAATTTACAAACACCAGTCACGATCTGATAATAAATTGTAAGGAAAGAAAAGGCATGGGGAGGGCATTAAAAATGACAAATTTGTGTTTTTTGCGCCTGCGCAGAATTTGTCATGTTTTATTCCGCCTTTCTGCGATATGTGTGTTAACAGCATATACGTGTCGCCTGGTTGTTGCATTAATTGTGCGAAATGCCTGCGCGATGAGTGCGCTCGTCATTGTGGAAAACTTGCGTGGCGCAGCGCTTTTGTGAAAACGTGCATAATGCACTTGTGTGTCGGCCGTGCGGTGTGCGAAATTCCGAATTGGTTAATTATGTTTGCAAAACTTGTTTAAAAATTCCATGCAGCTTTCTATTGGACGATTTTTCCACGTAAAATATGCACTTTGAGCGCATGTGTTTTTTTTTCGTTGTTGGCAGTGTAAGTGCTAGTAAACGTTTTTTGGTGAAAAAGATGTCCGCAGTCTTGGCGGGGTCGTAAAAATGCACCGGCTTTAAAACGCGAATAAAAGGCGTCGCCTGGTAATTCGGTAATTCGGATGATCTTTGCCACGAGGCCATGGCGGAAAGCATTTCGGCGGTTTTAGTGCACTTGTACCACCAGACGCATAAAATGCTTATTACCACCCCTCTGAATCAGGATTCGAGATTGAAGAGTTACATTTTTAACATTTCTACATTTTAGGGTGTTTATTAACGACTTCACGACTTGAACAGCGAGTCGCCGAAATTCGCGGAATTTATTCGGGATAATCAAGAATTTAACATTGGAACCACAAGTATAACACTTCCGCGAATTGATTGTTTTAATTTTTAATTAGGCTTGGAGTTATCAACTTTGCGGTGGTTCAAAGAAATCGCATTAAAAGCATTGCAACCATACATAGTGGCGAATGAAAAGCGTACATTATACAGTGTGGAAATCATGCAGCCGAACATAGAAGAATGGCATGTTCAAGGCATCGACTGTAGGCAACCAACAATACATTTACAAATCACCAACTTTTGTTTTAAAAATTCCACACTGTATAAAATGCACTATTAAGTCGAGCATGACTCACAGCCACAGATATCGACCAGGCTACCGATATAAACATTTAAACAACCACGGTATGAAAAAAAAGCTTTAAAAAGCAAGCAAAGAAGCGTGTGTTTACACAACCTTCATAACGGTATGGTATATGAATTTTGAGACTCACAGCCAGCACAATTTATTCATTTTATTCATTAGATGATTAGATTTTACGAGCTTAATTTTTACGCACTCGTAACTGGCAGCTAATGTGAATGCACTATTGCTCGACGCAGTCAATTAATTTCCTAGTTTAGTTTCCCAGGCATAATAATAGCAATTTCATCTCTCAGCCCGTCGTATTTAATAATTGCTCCTAATGGGCGACGGCAATCATGTGCACAGGCTCGAATTCCAGTCGCCGAACGAAATCTGAATGTGAATGTGTGCTGAATACCGCAATAGCACCGTATTTTTCTTTCATTCTTCCATATGCTTTCATTCTTATCCGCAACGTGCGATTACGTTTTATTTGTGGTTGTGGAATTGTGTTGAAATATAAGTCGCACGTCCACATTACATATGGGTGGAAAATCCGACATTTGACGAAATTATATTCGATAAAGGATAAATGACTAAACTGATTTTCCATTCAGTTAATTTTCCATCCATGTTTAATGCCGCACGAAGCTGCTTTTCATTATTAAATAATATAATGGCGAGATTTTTGGTTTACACACAAATTAGCCTAAATAACGCGCCGGCATTCCATTTTCATCGGTTTAAAAGCACAGCACACGCCGAACGCGATTAAATGCCCCGAATCATTGAAACATCGCAACAAATTTTGGAAATGTGAAATTAATGCGTTCTGTTCAAATGGGTGCGATAATATCACATATCACCGGCTATTCATTATTTGAACTTTCATTATATTCGATGTTCATTTCCTAAAATAACAATGAAATTATCCACAAATGTCCTCTAAAAAGTTTACTTTCATCATTTCTTCTATTATTCGCACACCCTTACAATTTGAATACATTTCGTTTTTCAAGCATTGTTTGTTGTTGAAGCTTGAACTTCGTGTGCATCAGACGCATTACGTGTCTGTCATGCTCAGCGACACAAAGAGACAAAACGGTTTTATTTATAAACGTATAGTGTATGCGCGCTCGACGTATTTAGATGCACATTAAGCGCTCGACGCGTTTATTTCGAGATCGGAATGAATTTTAAAGTTGATGTAGTCGAACAGGCGACACCGGTGCTAAAAGTGCGTTTAGCCCCGGCGCTTAAGTCATCTGTCACATGTGCTTAACTTGCAAGAGTTAAAGCTCATTGAAAACTCCTGTCAGCACTTAATTTCCCAACTCGACGAACTTGAAAATTAACCGAAATTACCGCTTTAATAATGCTTTAATAACGCATCGATAGTGTGAGTGTGGCACACTTCTAATAAAGGTGTGTTTTATCACCATTGCCATAACCAAAAATAGTCATTCACAATTCTCGAAAATGTGCATGTTGACTTGTAAGTCAAATGATGACTTTAGCTTGTGAGATGAAGTCATCGCTGCATGGCGTTGCATTGCGAAATTTTAGTGCACACTTTGGATGTGAATGCGCATGCGCAACCCTCTCAATATTACTTTACTATGCCTCGTAAAGTGCGCAAACATTTTAATGCATGTTGTGCCTCTGCATCTCATTGTGCATGATTCTCGTCCAAGGCAAGGCAAGTCGCTTGTTGAACACTTGCCTTATTTTAATACTTAAATACTTAAAGAGTTAAACGCGCCGTAAATATTTATGCGCTTCATATTTGTGCCTTGTGCGCCAAATCGATGCGAATTTCAACATCACTTTACTTCACTTTGTAAGCATCGGCGCCGAGTGCAAGCCGATAGTTTTATTCGTCATTGTTTTTATATTTTATTTTTAGTGCCTTGTACTGCCTTTTGACTTTACGGGGTGCAAACCTTCTTTATATGACTTTATTAAGTTTAACTATGCCCCTATCTGCAATGCGTCGACGGCGCCTCCACCAAGGATTCGTTTTATTTGTTTATCGCTTTTTATAGCATCCAGGCGGCATCCGTGGGGTTATAAACATTTCCACGCTAACTAATAACATAATAATATACAGTATCATGAAGTGTAAAAAAAAATCAAAATCACTAAATGTAGCGAAGCAATTGTTAATACAAGGGTGTGCTAAAAATGGCGGAATAAGATTCTTAATACAAAAATGTTGTAATTCTCTTCGTTTGGTCAGAAGAGGTCATCAAAGTTGCTATTTTTAGGTTACAAATAAGCATAATAACAAAAGTAGCTTTTCTCTTAAATTGCATCTGACCAGATTTTTTTTTGTAAACTTAAACTTAAATTAATTTGAATTGGAACGAAAAAAGTTTTGTTATTATGCATATTTTGTAACCTAAAAACGATTTTAGAGGAAATGTTTTATTTTCCCGATTTCCCTGAATTCAGCATTCAAGTATAAACGTTCAACAATGTACAGACATGTTTAAAAAGCTCCCAACTCCTAATAATAGCTCCTTTCTGAAGCAAGTGTAATACCAACTGTAAAGTTTCAAAAAAAATCTAAATATTTTCAGCTCAATGTCGTATCACATGGAACATGTGCGTAATGTGCAAACAATCATTCCTGAAATTTGAAATGTAATCACTGTGTTTATACACTTTTATCGCTCATTACATTAAACATGAGACGACTATAATGCGTTAATGTAGTATTGTGTGTGCTGGGTCATGTGGTCGGCGGCTGCGAACAATTCATTTCTCACATTGTTGTTAGGAACTTGTTAGATTACGCAGGAGCGCCGAGTCACAAGTGTGATTACACAATAGCTGCGCACCTACACCTACACGTTGCGCCTGAAATTCTGATTGCGATTGCCGCGATAAGAATGCAATTAGTTTGCCCGAGATAACTCGTGACATGCGACCCGACACCTTATAATACACACAACTGCTGCAAAACAGGTTGCATTCTGTCGTATTATTACATAAACCATTTGAAAATCCTTCTAAATATTCGAATTGACTTGGCCCCACGTCGGGCGCCAAATTTGGTTTGTTTGTTTTTGATGTGTCTATAATAGGTTTAATTTGACTTAATTATAAATTTCGTTGAGCAGGTATCAATTAAAACATTTGCCTCTTTAACATTCGTTGTGTTGCGATGTTATCCAACGGTAATTAACACCATCACTTCCGTTTAGTCTGCTGGATGCCTGATGGAAATTACTCAACGACTCGAGTCTCAAACTTGACATTGAAAAATGTGCGCTCGTTTTTGCTTTCGTGATTTGTGGCTTGGCTTAATATTCGCCTCGATTCAGGGGTGACTTTTTAAGTCGATAAAATCTATAAGTGGATTTTCGATATTCATGAATTTCAAAAATCCGCCCCCCGCGCGCGCGCGCCAACTTTCGCTGCCCCATTCCGCGGGAGCGGAACATACGAACGCCATCAGGACAGCCGCAGACGCGGAGGTTAAAGCCACTTAATTCAAAGTGCACCTCAACTTCTTAACGCCGCCGCCAGCGAAGAAACACTTAATGCTTTAATACTCACTCACTGCTATCTCAATGCCTATGCAGGGCCGTCAACGAAAAATTAATTCCGGAAAAAATATCGAAAAGAAGACTTGTGGTTCAAGTGATCGAACACTCTGTATGTGCCAATCGACACTTTGGTGCTTTGGTACTTTGGTTTATTGCTTGCCCTCCGCTTTGGTAAGCTCTTCGTAGGTGGGAGGCGGAAAATTAAAATATAATCAAAAATCATACCGAAAACCAATTGCAATTGCAAACGCCTATGGCCTAGGCCCTAGGAGCTTAACTTTTTTTGCCTTGGAGTTTGTTTGATTTTCTTCTTAAGCGCATGGAAAGGAAGGAAAGTAATTTCTAATCTCACTTGAGCTGCTCGCAAGCACCTTTCAATACTTTTTTGCTCCTCGCCTCCTTAAACAAAATTAAAATTTTTACTCCTTTGCCCTGGGATCCAAGGTACCAAGGTAAAGCTGAATAAGTATTTGCAGATGGCGCTGTTGCTAGTACTGGAACTGGACGTGGACCTGAATAAATACGTATCTTGTATGAATTCCAATTAGACCTGTAGGAGTCGTTTTTTTTTTTTGGAGGCGCACAAAAGGTGGAAAAACAAGTACGAGAGTTTTTAATATCCGCCGTCGAGATGTCTTGAGGAGAAGCGAGTCACCATTGTTTTTGTCTCGTCTGGACTCTGGCCTCACTGAGCAGGGTGCCCCAGCAGGCTCCAGCACAGCGCCCGTATTCTAATTATAAATGCAATTTAATTTATTTTAATTAGGATATTATTCACCGATCTCACTGCGCGCTCTTCGTTTCGTTTCATACCTTGTTTCGTCGTGATGGCCGTGTTTCTCTTTATTATCCTGCAAATATCTTAATTTAAAACGGCTACTTTTTTTTATCACATCTAATTGTGTTTTGTTTGTTTCAGGTACGTTCTTTTTTGGTGTTTGATATGATGCGCAATCAAAACATTGAAAAGGTAAAAGTGTTTTTCATTGATTGTCTTTATTTTGTTGGTGGGCACTCGAGGAGACAAAAGAAATGCACTTTACTATCACAGTATCAGTTTGTAGTTGTAGTTATCGTTAAAATGTTGACGTTAAAGTTAAAACAAATGCGATGTCGTTAGTGAGTCGACCGTGCACGACGCGACTCGTCTCGGAGATAATTTTAATTGATGATAATGAATTTATACGCTGTCGGACTGATTGTAGAAACCTCCAAGCATTTAAAGATAACTAATTGTGGTATTGAAGTACATATATTGCGACATGTTTATTTTAGACAAAATTGCTAAGGTAATATTTTCAGTGTTTTGGTGTTTTGTAAAGATAAAGAGCATTATTTTGGTTGGATTTATGCACCATTCCGAAATTAGCTCCTGGGAGTCTTCTCTTTCGGGAGGTTTCGGGAGTCTTGGAAGACTTGGGCGACTTGAGAGTGAAGGAGTGAGTTCTAATTAAATTTCGACTGCATCGCGCGCGGAGGGAGTCTTTGGGACTGTACTAACGGTTGTAACGGTCGCTATCTTCACCTTTTGCTGTTTTCCTTTCGGGCTTCAACGGTTCAAGGTGGCAAGTGCCAACAGGGTGCAACTACCTCAAGCTTCCCTATAGAACCTAGAATTAAAACACTTGGAGTGTGCTTGGCTGCGTTACTGTGGCAATTACCGCAGTATTTTTACCAAATTTAAACAGTCTTATTTTAAATCTCACTTCCATGTTTTGGTTTGTGCACGCTGATAATTCATAAATGACTACTCCTACTCCAACTCGTAACCTGACCTTTTTTTTTGCCCAGGGTGAGCGCACGCCGTGTTTTTCCAACATTATTTCCGTATTTTCTTCCTCTCTTCGCCTGGTGTGGGGGGTTGGAGCTTTTGTTTCAGGTTCAAGCGCAGGTTTACTACGCCATCGGGGGAAACGGGGCAAACGCAGTGCATCGTGCGCTAATTAAATATTTATGATAGCACCACCTGAACGTTGTTTCATTCTTTATAGTGTATAGTGGAACTCACAACCAGCATGACTATGTATAGGAGAGTAGAGAGTAGACGAGTTGAGTATAGAATAGAAGAAATTACAACCTACAATGTATACCGTTGAATTGAAACGCCGCTGCGTAGTAAAATATGTACATAGTAATAATAGTAAAATGTTGACTGTGAGTTGGTGTGGGAGAGGGAAGACCATATAATCGATATTAGCCTTGAATCGAATTTTTCCCGGAGGTTCTGCATGCACATGGTATTGGCATGGCGTAGACAGGTAATGAAGGACGACAATGTCCCTCCCCAGTCCCCCCAAACCTTTCGCGTGTGTACTTGCACGTTGAACTTTCATGCCTCAAACGCTACCAAATTGATTGCGATTGCTTTCCTTCTATATGTGCTATGTGCGTGCGCCCGGTAGTTGTACTAGTACTAGTACTACTAGACGTTGAGGTTTTATTAGCCTCGGCACGTCAGTATGGATTACCACCAGCCCGGCAGCGCCTGCAGTTAATTGCGAGGAAACTCGCGGTCGCGGTTTTGTTTGTTGGCCATTACAATTACGCACGACGGCGAAGGAAGTGAAGTAATTAGCTCGCCACTTGCAACAAGTTCAGGCACCCCGAAAAAACGTCCACAAAAGCGTATATCGTAGCGTAGCGTATATCCCGGCGTTCGGGCAAAGCGTGCTCAAGCAAGACGAAACCAAAGTTTCCGTTTCGTCAACGGTGCCAACGTGCAAATAACCAACTTGCCGACTTGGCGACTTAGGCCCAAAATACGCATGATGCTGGAGGATTAGCGATCCTTCTTTAACAATAGAATGCGAGCGAGCGCACTGAGCATTCTATTGTTATGCGGGTCATAAATCTTCTTTCATCCATTTGGACCATTATTGAAGATTAGTGTTTCTCTAGTATTTCTCTAGCATTTCTCTAGTATTTTTGAAGTTGGTAACTAGTGCGCTCATCGTTGTTTGGAAGATGGAGGGTTTTCAAACGCTTTGAAGATTTACGACCCGTCCATAACAATAGAATTCGAGCAATCGCACTGCGGGAAATACTAGAGAAATACAACATTCCGGGCCTTAGGCAGCGATTAGTAAGAACGCGCGGCGCAAGCATTTTTTAAAATTAGTTTTTAACGTCCCTTTTCTCTTTTGAGCTCCTTAAAGTTTGAATTTTTCTATACTATGAGTCACGGATTCTCAAAAACTTAAATTATTAAGAACTCGAAGAATATTTTTTTTAAGCTGTGCTTTATTCACTAAGTAAAATCTCATAAAATGTGATCAATTTCAAAATTAGTAAGCTTTCTTACGACAATTGCTCGTGGTACGTTAGGCGCGCTACGCGGTTTCACTAATCGCTGCCTTAAAATCTAGAACTGGGCTATTTTTAGTCGTTCAAGGACGTTTTGTGAGCGATGCAAGCAACGGGATGCACAGCAGCGCGGTTCAATGCCAATGTGAAATGCGATGCATGTAAGCAGACGCGCAGACGCTCGGTAATCACCGAAATTGACCGGAAGCTGCGTTTAGATACATGCGCTCCCAGCAGTGTTTGGCTCGTACGATAGCGGTTAGATCAGGACCTTCCGCACTTTTATGCTCTTTAACTTTAACTTGTCCATTATGCCTAACTAGACTTTAGACCCGCAGTCCAGTCCCTCTGGTAAAGTGTAAAATTATATAAGATTGCTCTCGTGATGCGTTCCGTTCCATTCTCTTTTATTCATTGAGCGCTTTCTCATGCTCATCCTTGGCTCAGCGCAGTTCGATGTTGATTGATGCGTTCGTCGTGATGGCTTGATGCATGTTATGCCCAATGCCTTTGTCGAGTTGTTCAGCCGCGGCCCTCCAGCGCCGGATATTCTGTACGATGCGCATGCGCGACTGCATTAACCGTTTGTTGAGTTCGCGAGCGGCCGCGAGGATGTCGCCCATAACCGGATGATGTTCCACTTCCGGTGGGATGTTTTCATTCGTTCTGCGGAATGCGTGTTTCGCGCGCGCGCCACATCTGAAACAAATGCATTCGCTAGTGACGCTAGTTTTTCATTTCGGGGAATGTCATATTAAAAATTTTGCAACTTTGCAACGTTTTTGCTAGGCAGGTAAAATTTTACTTTTTCGACACGTTTTTCGTGTTGTGCTCCCCTAGGGGTCTAGGACGATAAAAATAAGGGGAGAAATAGCATCGGTCAGCAGAAAATAATAATCATGTCGATCATGCAGATCTCTGTAGTAGGGTTTCACCAAGACAAGAATCTTGGTCTTGAATCTAATTCTTGATCTTGTCTTGAAAATAATCTAGAAATATATTTTATTCTTGGTCTTTCAATCTTGCCTTGAAGTAAAAAATCTTGATCTTGATCTTGAAAATGTTCCGCCATCTATGAATATCACTCCGAATTTGTAATCATTTCCCGCCTTTCCAAAAATGTTTAAATTTCAAGATTTCAAGATCTCGATATTTTGATCTTGATCTTGTAAAATCTTGACATAACTGATCTCGATCTTGAAAAAGTCTCCAAGAAATAAGTTGAAAATTCTTGTCTTGATTTCGAAAGAAAAATCTTGATCTTGATCTTTAATTTCGAGATTCTCGTGAAACCCTACTCTGTAGTTTTTATTTTTGCGCGATGGGATGAATTCTTCATTTATTATTTCAGCAGCCAGTCTACTTCACTACTTCATTAGTCATCGAATGAATATTTGATGGGTTGCGTATTGTATTTGCGCATTTAAATTAATTAATGAATAATTAGTTGGGTTTTGTTACGTTGCTGGATTATGAATGCCCTCATCCGCGATGTGACATGAGACATGACAATTGTCATCAATTCGTTATTAAAATTAATAAATTAATTATATTTTCCTCCCCAGTTTATTATGATGCATTTTAATTACGTATTTGATAAATACATTTATAGTGGTGATTTTGCGAGTGAATTTAGTTTTCGCAGCTTACAAATTAAAGTCCTGTTTTGGAATGGAATGGAATGAAAGTGCAGTGTGAGAGGGACTGGGGAGGTGGGTTGAAAGGGTGCAAGTTTGCGTAGCAAAGCTTATAAATGGCCAACAACCCCGAATCTTCTTGCGCTCGAGTGCCACCGCTTGCGGTAATATCGCACACAGTGTGCCACTGGCAGACGCCGCAGCCGCATGCATTACGCCGCCCCCCCCCTCCCCCTACCGGCCGGCGCCGGCAAGCGAGAGTGGAAATTATAAAATCGTTAAGCGCTCAACCGGGCACGAGCCATGCATGCCAGTCCGCTTCATGAATGCGCACTTATTACTTATTACGCCGAACGGGCCGAACGCTGAAAAAGCGACTCCCGGACTCCCGAGGACGAAATTAACGAACGCAAACGAAAACAGCGCGCGCTGCGCCAGATAAATAAAGGGGTAATGCACCTTGGAATATTAGGGCATAATGACGTAAATTTCGGTATGGCGCATACTGCACTCGGCGCACACAGTAATGACAAAGCAATTATTTTTGTTGTCCTCCGCGCAGGCACGATTTTGGGCTGGTTGCCGGAAGTGATGAATCTAGATGCTACTGATGCCAGATCTAGAATGATCACATCGCGTTTATTAGCCGGGCGTATTGCGAAAAGTGCTTAGCGTCATGTGCGGGTGCGTGGGAGGATTTATATCTTTCGTGTGCTGCCCCCGCTCGTGCGGCGTCCTTTCGGCATTAAATCTATTTACTTACTTTGCTGTCTATGGCCGCTGCTAACCCGTCCGTCAGAGCCGCCTCCTGCAAAGAGCAATAATGCGTCTGGCTATTTCTGGCCCGTGACGCTCGCCGGCCGGCATTATAACTAAAATGGGCGGACGGTGGTAATCGTCTGGCTCTGTCCGGCGAACGTCGGACGCTGGCCAGGTTAAACCCGGCTGGAAAAATTTCCGATGAGTTTTAGTCCTTTCGGGGATGGTTGTATCTAGAATCTAGAACAGCGGTTCCCAACAATTCTTTCCTTGCGAACTTTCAGGGAACCCTTACAATACTTGGAATGAATTGAAGAATATTTTCGCGAAACCCCCAAATCATTGGTTAGGAGACGCTGATCTAATAAGAGTCGTTTTACACGGTCTAGTTTACGACCAGTTTCTCGATCGAATTTTTGGTAACTATGTATGGTGGCCAACAATCATTTCCATGGCTACAGTTGTTGGTTGCCATGGTTGCTAGGAGTTTGATCGAGAGGTTGGTCAAATGAGTGGATCATGTAAAACGGTTCTAAGAGGAACCGAGGAACCAGGGAACCCTTGGAATAAAGTATAAATTGAAGAACCTCCAATGTTGTTTTCGCGAAACCTCCGAACCATTTGTTAAGAACAGCTGATCTAAGGGCAATGGCCCTTTCAGGAGATATTATCAAAGACAGCGGTTCCCAACAATTCCTCCTTGCAAACTCCCAGGGAACCCTTAGAATAAAGAATAAATTGAAGGACCTCTCCAATGTTGCCTTCGCGAAACCCACGAACCATTGGTTAGAAAACGCTGATGTAAGGACGACTAGCCTTTTCAGACGGTATTATCTTAGACAGTGGTTCCCAACAATTCTCTCCTTGATCTTCCGATCGAACTCCCGCTGGGAACCCTTGAAATAAAGAATAAATTGAAGAACCTACTTTCGCGAAACCCACGAACCATCGATGAGGAAACGCTGATTCAAGAGCAACTGGTGTAAAAGCTTTCCAAGGGACGGAGGGACATGACATTAGGACACTCGGTGCACTAAAATAAATATATACTTAACTCCTGGGATCCTGGGATCCTGGGATCCCAGGAATGTGGGATGTACTTTTTAGAGTTGTATAAGACTGTAGATGTTATGACGTTTGAAGAATCACTTATGTTTGGGCTCCCCTTTTTCTCCTCAGCCTGTTGTCTTGGAGTGAGTGTTCTTTTTCTTATGCTTTTGTGCGGCATGGCACCGCAGAGGCTCATATCTCATCTCCCCCCACCACCACGTATATTGCCACAATGGGCAATATCTCCATATGAAAAGCGGCGCGCACTTACTGCTTCTTGATATTCACATCTAATGCAATATAATAGAAACGAAAATACATTTATTCACTTCACTTGCAACGCATACTCTGGATGTCTCTGGATTGCGGCGTGTATCTTCCAGAAAGAGTTCCCGACTCGTACACTCTATATTCCATTTTCCATGTAGAATGTAGAATGTAGAATGTGGACACGGCTGCAGCTCACAACGTTGAGGGTCTGAGGGAATTCTTTATTTTCCTCCTCCCCACTCCCGCGAGTTTTTTTTTCAGGGGGTGCGGGGTGCTGGGTGCTTTATTTTCTTGTCTGCCGCTGCTGTGCCAGGACAGCAGCTCGCGGTATACTTTTTATAAGTCATTTTTCTTTTTTATTTATTGCGCGCGTTTTTCGTTTTGTTCCGCATGCGGTGCGAAGCACTTTCCGCGAGACACGCATTTATTCAGGCAAACATCTCGCGCGCTCGCGCCAGAAACTTCCTTTTCTTCGTGGCGGTTCGGGGCCGGGCCCTGTCCGAGATGAAATATGCATGTGTTTCGGCGGAGCGAGATGCAGGATGCAGTCCGCCGCATAATGATGATACTGGGCTGCAGATACAGATCCATTCGCCTCGCACTTCCTGTGTGATACATTTGGGGATTTTACAAGTTTGCCAAGTGCCCCCACCGATAACACTCTCCTTCCGTACTCGGGGACGCCGGGACTGCAACTGTGCAGTTCGTTTTTATTTTTTGGTGATGTTTCTGATGGCCTCATCATCCAGCGGGCGGTATAGCGTCGCAGAGTGGAAATGTTAAAAATAACTGTCGGGGCTGGGCCGCATGGGAGGCATTTAAATTGTGCGCCTCTCGAAACAGGGCATTTATTATTCAAAAATCACGTTTCCGGCGCTGAGCTAGAAACCTGCCACAAACAGCTGCCGCGCGTACATTCGGGGATGCCAATTTAAACGCTGCACATATTTGCACCCACTGTGCATTCTCGACGGTGACCTTCACCCAGAAGCCCACATTGCCAAAGTTGGCTATTTTCGGCTGATCAATAATTGATTAGATCAGACATCCGGATATCAGCCGCAAGACACAATCTTCCTAGCAGATTGTACATTTTACGGTTTACAAGGGAAAAACACGGGGAACACTTGTTTTGATGTTTTGAATATTCCTGCAAGCGTTGTAAACACACCTCACGCCTGTAAGTCGCGTAATAAATAGCCGGGATGCTTTTTGTCCGCTTGCCAAGCCAGCGAAAAGGTATTGCATTATCCTTTACTTCTTTATCTTCTTTGCCTATACCGTATACCTCTATACCTATATCTCACTCCGGATACCCGGATACGTTTTGTGATTCGGCGGTTGGGGCGAAAATACGAAAATTGTTTGTAGCGTTTTGTAGCCCAGGTATATACGTATACGACAGTGAGCTGGTGGCATCCTTTCGCATTGTAGCCGCCCTTCCAAAGACCGGGGCTTTTTTAAATGCGACAATATACGAGCGCACAAAACAACCTCCGCCCGACCAAAGCCACTAGACCCCCCTCCCCCCGACTACATTATCGCGCAATAAACAATTTCGCCTTGATCCCATTCCTCTTCCCCGCGTGTGTTTTTCGCATTCCGTCGCCTGGCATCCGGGTCGCGAAAACGACGAACGCCGCTTTCGAACCTAACGACGTGAAAAACCGAACAACAGAGCAGTAAATCGTGTACATCCTCTATACGCGCACCGAGCTTGGGCAATGATTTTCCAAAATTAACATTTCGACTAAATCCAATCCGGGCGCGCGTAATAAGTAGATGTAGAAACTTGCGAGGTTGGGAGGCATTATCAGGGTGCATAATCTGCGGCGTTGCGGACCGAAACCCGAAAACTCCCGGTTTTGCGGCCGGACGTTACACACACACATCGAGCTCCGCTTAATGTTTTCGGGGGAATTCCCGTTGGTTGCAACGCGCGCACTTGTACTGTGTGGTTGCAGTTGGCGTTCCCAAACGGTGCATCGCGAGCCAGCCCAAATAGAATAGCCCAGATTTGTAGTGTTGTAGCGTTGTAGGTACAGGTAGAGGGAGCGTTGAGCTTGATGAGAGCAAGATGAGATTCATTGTTGGGGAAATTCACTCAAAGTCCTCCCCTCGAAATGTTGCGTTTCCAAAACACAGTTATGATTACACATTTTCATTATGTTGGAGTGTAAAGTGGAAGTTGAATAAATAGTGTTTCTGTGGTTTCTCCAAATTGCACTACCCAAACACTCCATCAAACTTGTTCTCGTCGTGGAAGAAATGCGTGAGATTTATACATTTCGGAACATTCCCTTTTTGGTGCTCCGCTCGGTGTGCGCTGTGGGACTGTGTCTTTGATGTTTTCGGGGATCGGGGCGCAATCCATCTACCAATTTCGAAGGATTTCTTGCCCGTGTTTTTCCTCCGCTGCCTCCAGACGATTTTATGCATTCACACATGTATTGCTACTCCGGGCACATATAGCACTTCACTGCTTCGACTTGTTTGATGGACCCACTTTTTTGGTCTCACCTTTATCTTTTCTCAGTTCTCTGTGTATGCACAACGTGCGCATTGCGCGATCAGACCAATTTTACATGTTTGAGCTCTTTCCTCTTCTTGTGGTTCCTATTCATTCCGGATGCTGGCATGCATGATAGATATCCGTTCTTTGTTCCACGTTGTTCTGAATGATGGAATAATTCTGGAGCGGACTTTGAAAACCATGTTCTTATTAGTGATTTTGAGATTCTCACTTAGGATGGTCCAACTTCATATACTTTTCCCAGGTGCCTCTTGAATCTCTTCCCCTTTCTTCATTTTCCAGAGGATTATTTGTTATACTGTATTTCCTATACTGATTAGTTGTTATACTGTTACTGTTCGTTCATGATATCCTCAATATACATCTGTACAATCACATTCTATTCTTTTGCTTCGATCTGGCCAGTGTCTAAAATACTGTGCAATAGTACAGGAAGAATTTAGCTTTGTATGTGCACTCTCTTCTTCTTGTGGTTCCTATGATCCTATATGTTAAGATAGTGTCACGATAGCTTTCTTCTTCATATGCTTTTCCCAGGTACTACCAGTATTTTCAAATTTTTTATCTTGTCCCTCCATGATTCCCTCAATTTTCTTCTGTATGGCCAAATTCCTAATGCTTCGATCGGGTTAGGGTCTGAAATACTTTGCAAAGCTCAGGAAGAATTTAGAGCACTTTCTTCTTCTTGTGCTTCCTATGATCCTATGTTAGGATAGGGTCACAATAGACTTCTTCATCATATACTATTCCCAGGTACATACATCTTTCTTCTTCTTAACATCTTCCAGAGAATTTTGTAAATTTTTGATCATATCATTAAGGAGATGCCCTCAAAATTCTTCTGTATAGCCAAATGCTTCTAATCTTTTGCTTCGATCGAGGTTAGGCTCAAATATACTGTAAAATAGCAGCGCAGGAATTACGTTTTGGACTCCTCCAGTTAGTTTGAATTTATTATTATAATTTAGACTGAAACTAAAGTACTGGGACACCAGAACCTTAGGGAAAATTAAGACGGCTTTCCAAAGGGGTGGTATAGGTGTCCGTTGGAGTTTATTGCATCGCATCGATAGTAATTAACTCCCGGTGCCGGGGGGTCGAGACCTCCACAGACACCTCCACCTTGCTTCCCACTTTTACTTCCTCTTCTTTCCACCTCTCCCTTGCAGCTTCTTTACGTTTTATGTTGTGGAGGGGGGTTACGTTTGCATTCTGCGTACGCACCGTGCGTACTTTAGGATCAATTTTCGAAATGTATGCGCAACACATACAAACAGCCATACAACAAGAGAGAGACAGAGAGAGAGAGAGAGAGAGAGAGAGAGAGAGAGTGTGGTGAATAGCGTACCGAGAAGGGCAATAAAATTCGCACGCAGCCAGCCTCGAGCTGTGGGGCCCTTCGCAACGGTTGCACGCTTTTGATAAGCGAAAATATATTTTATCGTGATACAGGCGCGGCGGCGGCGCGTGCATTATGCGCGGGCAGACAGTTTTGTTTACATTTGCGTGCCGCGCATACAGAGTGTTTAATTTACGTGCGGGACTTTTGGGGGCGAAAATTGAAAAATCTATTTTTTCTTTTTTTCCGCCCGACATTCAACATTAATTTCAATTATTTTCCTCTCGCAATGTTTTTCCTGCTTTCAGTGCGCTTTTAATTAATTATAATTACATTTATGCACATCTCCCAACAGGGAGACAGGGGGGATTAATAATTCATGTGTTTTACGCGATGAAAAAGAATTTTTTAATGGAATATATGGCGACATAACTAGACAATTAGTTGGAAAATGATACCATTGCAAGAATGACTGTACGTTTACGTCAAGCATCATTAAGTTGGCGATACCAAGAAGCACTGCGCTGGTGAGCGCGATAACAGCATATCAGGTTGCGATTGTTTTAGGTGGCGCGTTGGGTATTAAATTTGCAAGTCGATATGCGCGCCCGATAAAATGGCTCAATTGAATTTGATAATGCCTCGGAGATAAATGTATTTTTCAACATGGTTCCAAATTGGGTCAATCGAATTTGTTGCGTTTACTTATTGAAAATCGAAATCTTTACAAAAATATGCTATTTCCGAAGTCGGCACTAAGGATAACTAAAATCGGCATTAAAAGCAAAAAAATCGGCATTAAAGTAGCTTTTCTATGCCTAATTGCTATTTTGTTTTACTTTAATGCCTAGGCATAAAAAACTACTTTAATTCCGATTTTTTTTGCATTTAATTCAGATTTTAGTTAACAAAAGAGCAACAAACGTTGTTTTACTTTAATGCCTAGGCATAGAAAAGCTACTTTAATGCCAATTTTTTGCTTTTAATGCCGATTTTAAGTTAACCTTAGTGCCGATTTCAGAAAAATAACTATTGTCGAAATATTTTTTTTTCGGAAGAATACTTTTGGATGGGAGTTTGTTGAAAAAAAGCGCAGGCAGGAATAATACCATGATTCATCATGGACATGACGCAGGACATGTCGAGGAAATGACAAAACGGCCATTCTTGCGCTGCGCTCAGCTGCGCCGCCGCCGCTCGCGATTTGTCAACAAATATTTATCGACCTTGCTCAACGACACGAACGGTTCTATGGCTCGTAAAATTCGCCGAATGCGAGAGGTCCTCTCCACGCACCACGCCGAGGCCTATACTCCAATGGGCCTATCAATGCAATCGATATTTTTTTCTGTTTTCCGCGCTTTTCGCAGCTCTACCGCCATAAAGGAAAGTTAATTCTGAGCCACTTTTAATTTTATCTGCCGACACTCAAGTCACTTTTCGCATGTGCGAGGAAGGTGGGAACTGGGAAATATTTTACGACCGCATTATATGCCCCCTTGGCATCCTGGCAAACGTCGCCCTCGAACGTTGTTGCCCTTTTAATGCGATAATTATGGCTTTTTTTGATTAGTCAACTTCCACTTTACCGTTGCCCACGTGTCTGCTTTGTGGTCCACACTGAAAATACGAGGGCGAAATGACGAGAGGGAAAGTTACGTCAATATCGCCGCCATCAGTATATCGGACCATCAGACGACGTACACTCGACTCCGGTAATATTTTTTTACGTCGGCATTTGACGGCACGCACCTTTACAACCGTCTTAAGTCTATAATTTATTAAATGGCTTCTTGCGCAAAGCGCTGCGGTAACGAAATTTGTTAACCTAGGTCAAAAATGACTTTGCGTGACATTGAAAAATTAGCCGCTGTTATTTTAACGTATTTTCTCGTTTGTTGCAGGTATGTAATTGCATTAATACGACTTTGATTACTTCATCACTCATCATGCGCGTGCATTGTTTATGGCGCAGTCAGTTGACCTTGAAACACACTCCTAATGATCTCTGAAGAGTATGAGGTAAGAGAAAGACGCGGGCATCATCCAAAAGCGGACCTGACCTCACTGTATGTTTACAACATTTTTTTGGGGGATTTTGCTCTGAAGTTCTGAACTAATCAATGACTAACAGCGCCCGTGTGTAAATTTAATTAGCGAAACCTAAAATGCAACGCAATGTTTGAGAGGCGAGTTTTATGATTGTATTTTTCGAAGAAGTTTAAATTTAGTTGAGCTTGGGCGTGACGCCAGTTTATTCGTCTTGCACTCACTCATGGCCAATTTGGTTGCCGCCGTTGCCGGCGGCGGATTTTTACGCGCGCGCCCCCAGGAAACTTTAACACTGCGGGAAACTTTGTTGCGCATGCATTATGCACGCACGCTTTTCCTGACGCCGCTGTCCGCAGTTCGAAATAATAAAAATTTCCTGCTTTATTGCTGTTTTGGCGTCGCGTCTCGTCCACTCACAGAGACACTTCCAGCGATTTGTCATCGCATCCAACTGATCGATTCGTTGTGGAGTTACCAAAATAGATATGATATCATATCTGTAACCGTATAACCACTATTTTTATTTCATTTTTAAACCAGTTTGTAAGCACCATTAACTCTCCTTCTCCTCTAGTTACCTAGTTACGTTACATTGAGCTTCTTACGGCTTGATGTTTTAATCATTTTTATGCTACGTGAGAACACAATTACCAACTGAAATACAAACTCCAACATAAAGCACAGCACAATCCTTTTTCTTTCGCTTCACTGCGCTTCTTTTGCGTCCGCTTCGCTTCTGAGTGCCCTCTCAGTGGTTGCGTGTTTTTCCTGGCGTGTTTAAAATTTAATGGAAACACATCCCCACAGCATTCCCAAAGAGATATTTAAATGTTACAAATGAGCAGTGTCGAAAGAAAACACTGAGAGAAAAAAGATGCAGCTGGAGCTGTTACTGTTATTCACTTTGAGGATGAAGATCATCCACCCACTTATATAGGCTCTTCTGAGCTGCCTACTTGCTACTCTCTCTATCAATGCCAGGTTTTTGTCCGCGTCACGTTTCGACTTGCAGGAGTGCCAGGAGTCGTTGAATTATTAAATGTCAGTGGCATGGGTTGATGTTTAATAAATGAACAACTATCAGTAGCTTCGTGGAAAATCAAAAATCATAAATTATTTCCGACCATTACTTGTAACGCCCGACGTAACTCTTAGTTAGACATGAGGAGTATTTTTAATGGCTCAAGCGACAAGGAACAACCCTTGATGGCGATGGTGTGGAGAACGTTGGAGAACGTGGGTGTTTGGTCTTGATTCTCTTGATACGCTTGATTATGTCTGTCCGTGGTGCGATCCTGCGAAACAGAAACGGCGGGGATTATTTATGATAGTTAATGTCGTCGTTAAAGCGTCCGGGACTGCGGCGCGGGGAGCGTCGCGGCGCTACCATTGATCGCCATTTGATGACGTCGTTTGATTCCCAACTTCCCAACTCACCACGCACGCGGACCCAACACTTTATTCGATTATCACGTCCGACTAACTTACTATAACTACAACTGTTAACTATAGCTATAGTTACATCAACCAGTGCCTCTCTTTTAGCTGGAATCCTCGAATTAACAGATGTTTACTTCCTGTTGAAACTGAAGAATTGATAAAACTATTGCATAAGTGTCCTTTTACAAAAAATCCTTTAAAAAAAAATACACTACCGGTTTTGATATATCTTTATGAATTTAAAAATCAGTCTTCCGGTCAGTAGGGAATGTTTTCCAAGTTGAAATCTTGGAATGAAGGTCGTGTTTATGCGAATCGATATTTTTCATACTATCATACTCCAGTCCCAGTTCCAGTTCCAGTTTTATCGCCCGTCGCTAATCCGTTAATGTTTATTTTATAGTACCAACAACCAACACAAACGCAATAAATATCATAGCGATAGCGATAACGATAAACCGCGATAAGACATTTTTGGTGTGTAATTGACTTTGGTAGCATCAGTATAGTCTTGGTGACTTACCTTTGTCTTGAGGTCTTGACTGTCTTGGCTGTTGTGACTCTTGGGTGGGTTGTACGTCGAAAATTAATTACTTCTGTGGGTAGCTTCCACTCTCCACGTGGGCTGGTGGGATGGTTCCTCATTGTTGCGCGAACGTTTTCGTGATGACCCGTCAGCTGAAAGCCCTTTTGTTGATCTCGATACAATCACAAGATGCATGAACTGCACCAGACAAGTCACGACTCACGACTTATGGACTTATGGACCTATAATTACAAATTGCACTTTCCATTCAATTTTTTGCGTCTTGATTTTGTTCCTTTTGATTTTCCCCAAGACTAGACTATACTTCGACGACATGAATAATTATGCATCGCCGTGGACCGCAACACGATATGCAAACGATGATGTTTGTTAATGGTCATTAATAAACATACTTATGCAAATCTTGCTGCTCATTAGCATGATTACTGATTTCTGATGCGATTAATATCGAAGGAAGTTCCCGCCAACTTCACCAATACATTTTCTATTAAATACTCTCTAGCGCTAGCATCCAGGCATCCTAGCTAATGTCAAAATAATTATGTGTTTTTTTACTGCTCTGCATTACA
>JARJDQ010020563.1:0-14611 GCA_030264215.1 Geostiba sp. GC000077
TGGCGGCAGCAAACTATTCAATCGTTCAATGGTCACTAGAACCCAGAAAAGTGGAAAATATCCTTTGATATTGTTGGATAATGGATACATTAAGTAATTGCATATTATTTATTTATTGCATATTAGAATGTTATAATATTGGTTTGTAATGTGCGTAGTCGTGCCGGTCTAACTATACCAACATACTATAAGTAAATGTACAGAGTGATCAAAAGTGATTCAAGCGTTGTTCAGTTTGTTTGCGTGCGTTATATTCTTGACTTGCGAAACATAACATTTTTTTTATGGAATGGTATACTTTTGATATCAAATTCAAATGCACATTTTAAATAAAAACATAGCAGGTCAGACTCACCCTGTATATATAAAATGAAGTTTGCTATTAAATGGTATTCTTTGCGTTTATTCAGAAATTCTGATCAGCAACTTGCGAATTTCTAACATTTATACGGAAAAATACAAAAAATAGCAAATAAAATAAAATAAAATCGGCCTTTAAAGCTTGGTGATAGCAAATTTTTAACTAATTTTAGAGAAATATAAAAAAAAGGAAGCTTTCCGGTGCCGGGAATCGAACCCGGGCCTGCTGGGTGAGAGCCAGCTATCAATGCCACTAGACTACACCGGATGATGGTCAACGTTAGGAATATTGTAAACATGGTCAAATTATACTGAATTTTTATCAAGCCTCTTATCACAACTCGCAATCCTACACACAACTGCATCCGTTTGCTTTTAGGACATTTGGACCAGCTGGGGCCAGCCAATGTCTAACCTCACCAACGTAAAAATAATTATAAAATAGAAAACAGCGAATTCTTATAGTATTGTATTGTCTTATAGTAAATGCCTCTATTTTATTGGTAGTGACATATAAAATTATAGCGATTAAAGGTTTTAACGTTCACTCGGTTTTCTTAGACTTCTTAATTAATTTGAGAATTTCAATAAATAATATAGGCAACTTCATTTTCACGAGATGGATCTAAGGATATAGATAGATGCAGTTAGGTGATTCCTGTGTCCATGAAATCTATGATCCAAGGTTTCCAACATATGTTTCCAACCTCAAACCCTAAAAGTGACATAAACGTGGATTAAGGATAGAGCACATGGACTTTGCATCAATTTGATTTGTTTACATCCAGCTCACATCCAGCTCAATGATAAAAAATGAGATGGTTCTGTCAAGTGTGCTCTTATGTGAGCTGGATGCAAACAAACCAGTCTAACCTCACAATCACCAGCTGTTTCCACGTGCACGTGCCCTATTGGAATATTAAGAACCTTACCTAAAGTGTTTGGGTAATAATTATTGTTATGTTAACATTTATTTATTTTTACGTTAACACCTACATCATTTACCTAAAGTGTTCCTAAATTCAGGTCTATAACCAGAATTACAGTTAGTGAACATTCGCAGAAAAACAACGATTTTTAGTCTGAATGTCAAATTTCAAACAATTTAAATTATATTAATTAATAATAATTATTAATTATTATTTTATTATTAAATTTTAAAAAACCGCAGCTTTTCTGCGAAAGGGAAAGAATGAGATAGTGTTTGCTAAAATTTACCTAATTTAAAAAAAAATTAAAAAAAGAAAGCTTCCGGTACCGGGAATCGAACCCGGGCCTGCTGGGTGAGAGCCAGCTATCAATGCCACTAGACTATACCGGATGATGGACAACGCTAAGAATATTGTAAATGTTATCAAATTTATGCTGAATTTTTATCAAGCCTCTTATCACAACTCTCAATCCTACACTCAACTGCATCCGTTTGCTTTTAGGCCATTTTGTTGTCTTCTACAGACAGAGCGATTGAAAATGATTGAAGCACAGTTGAATTTCTTGCTAAAACCCCCTAATAAAGCTCTAAAATGCTCTAACTCTAACCTAATCGGTATAGTAGTTTAGTATTATTATTATTATTATTATGTCATATGCGTCGATGTGTCAACTATGAACCATACCAAAACCAAAGTCATTTTCATTCCTTGTTGATGCATGGTTGATGCTCAACTTGTTCCAGTGTTCCAATCAATCCTTTTAGTCTGAAAACAGTTCTATTTCTTCAGAAATGGAAACATCGTGGAATGAAAGTGAAACCCCATATCAATTTTTGTCTAATTCACCAAACATGTGCATTGTTTGCAACAACAAACTGGCAAAAGCAAACAGCGCAGTATCCGTTCAAGAAATACTACCACAATACAAGCCACCAATCAGCCTCTTACAAGGCTTAAAACTGCTCTCAAATGCAAGTTTTAAAACGATTTTATTAGTAAACTTATTCATTTGTTCATTTGTTCACAGCAAAATATATATGACTTATGTATTACAGGTTGGAGATGTAAATATTGACAATGTATCATTTCCACTACAAGCATGCAAGACTTGCTTTCTGAAAACTGATGACTTACTACATTTTCAAAAAGTTTGCCACAAAGCTGTTTGTAATATTAAAGGCTATATTTTGACACAAGAAAGAATACAAAACCACATTCCAAAAACAGAATGTGATTCATCAGCGAGTTCTTCAGATGAACATTGTATGGTAGAATATCCAGAAGAAATTCTAGATGTAAGAATTTTGAATGAAGAGGAAGTCAAACAGAAGCATGAGAGCAAAAAGTTGTGAGTTTCTTCCATTGCTTACTACAATTACAGCAAGATTTGATATTTTTGTTATAGAGTAAAGCTGAAGAAGAAAGTAGTACCGAAAGTTGAGTGCACAGTGTGTCACAAATTAATTTGTAAACACTACTTTAATGATCATATGAATACTCACACAGGCAAAACACCTCATCAGTGCAAATTTTGTGACAAAAAGTTTGCGTAAGTGCTAGCCTTAAATCCTACATAATTTTTGGTAATACAGGTTTTACTTTCATGCAGAGTTGATGGCGCCTTAAGATCCCACATGCGGATTCACCATGGTACTGGTGCATCGTATTTATGCCCTATTTGTGGAATAACTGTCAAAGATGGTACGAGGCATAAAAAAATTATGCATAGTGATTTGAGGCCATACCCATGCGAGTAAGTTTTATTTGATTTTTTTGATTATTATCATAGACATAGAACTAAGATGAGCACTATTTTTAGTATGTGTGACAAAGCTTATAAGACACGTGGTCAGCTAAACGATCATTATGTGATGCATACGGGAGAGAAGAATTTCCAGTGTGAAAAGTGTCCGAAGAAGTTCGCCAATCCAAGGTTGTTAAGGCAGCATTCTGTAACGCATGCTGAAGTGCGACCGATTGAATGCACCTATTGTGGCAAACGATTTACGCAACAGCATAGTCTGAAGAGTCATCAGGCAAAGGCTTGTGAGGCTATAAAAGCCATTCATTCTGAGGCAAATGAGTTCAACCCAATTTGAATGGTTTTTTGTTTTGATATGCATTTTATTGTATAATTATATTCACAATGTTCACATTAATTAAAGATTTACACAAAACTATATATTGTCTTTCCGCCATGGTCGACAGCCAATAAAATATGAAATATGTATATAAATATAATATTCAGGGCCTTGAAATTAAAGAAGTACATTTAGCGAAAAAAAATTGGTAAATTGTTTTCCATGGCCGAGGTACACAGCCATAATTGTCTTTGTCAACTTTGTTTCTAATTATTATTTTGTTTTAATATAAAGATTATTTAATTTGTTACCTATTCCAATTGAAATTTTTGAGCCACTGGCAATATCGTAGGAGAAATTGAATTTTAAAATAACAAGTGCTTTGATGGATCAAAAATTTCAATTGGAATAGGTAAAAAATTAAATTATCTTTCAATTACAACTTAAATTAAAACAAAAGATTAATTACAAACAAAGTTGACCATAAAACTATGTATTTGATGATGAATACAACGCGTTTTAGAAATTTGATCATTTAAATAATCTCCCAACGATCTCAGGGCCCCGGAATGGCCTTTAAAAAATATTGACGAATTATTTTGATAATTTCACGACATTCGACGGAAAATCCTTTATATTTTCCGAACGCCTGCTCCGTTTTTCAGTAGTTTTGCGGGCAAAACAAAAACTTCCGCAACAGCTGTCACTTAACAGGTTTGAGGTTGGAATCATCAACGCTGGGAGCGTTGGGAGGCAAACCAACTGAAAGGGTGAAACAGACCCATCAGCCGCGTTGGTGTGTGATAGAGAAGGGGGTCTGTTTGCAGCACAGCGTTCCAGCTGTTTTGCTGTCACTTGTCAGTGTTTCCCAAGAGTATTTCCAACCTCATCATTCATAAACAAATAAGTAAACAAATACGCAGTCAAGGATCTTAAAATCCACGAGAACAAATAACAGTTTTGTTTTCTAAAATTTCAGCAATGGATACTTTATTTAGTGAAAGTGAAATACCAAATCCATTGTTGTGTAATGCACCAAACAGCATCTGCATTATATGCAATAAGAAACTGGAAAACATTAGCACAGTATCTGTTCAAGAGATACTACCACATTACAAGCCAACAATCAGTTTCTTTGAAGGCTTAAAACTGCTCACAAATGTAAGCTATAAAACGATTATATTATTAAACTTGTTATTTTCATAATACAAAGTTACTAGCATGTAAAATATATTTTGCAGTTTGGAGATTGTAACATTGACAATGTACCACAACGAGCATGCAATACTTGTTATCTTAACACAGATGGCTTCCTACGTTTTCAAAACGCTTGTAGCAAAGCAGCTGACAATATATCAGGCTATATTTTGAACCAAGAACGAATACTACAGCACATAGAAGAAGAATTTAATGCATCAAGTTCTTCAGATGACAACTCCAACTCTACATTTACAAAAGAAGATCATCCAATTCAGCTAGACACAATAGATTGGAATGAAGAAGAAATCATAAAGAAGGTGGAGAGTAAAAAAATGTAAACTTCTTTAACCTCTATTATAGAGGTTCTGTATAGATATAGATAATTAATGCAGTATTCAATGTTTTTAATTTTTGTTATAGCATAAAGCCAAAAGTTGAGTGCACTGAGTGTCACAAATTAATATCTAGGTACCACATAAAAACTCACATGGATATTCATGCAGGCAATAAACCATATCAATGCAAAATATGTGCAAGAAAATTTACGTAAGTGGCAACTAGCATAAATACAGGGTGATTCTATAATGGCGGAATTCCTCTCGACCAGGAGGTTTTATAGAGAATCTATGGTCTAAGGAGAATATAGGTGGTATGAAAAGAAGTAAATGGATCTAACGAAAAGTTGGTTAGTTGTTCTTCTAAAGGTAGATTTAGATATTAAACATGAAGAAATATTAATTTTGGCAACGTTGCTTATATGCAACTGGTACAGTAGTTAATTATTTTTACTTGAAAACCATGGTAACGAGGTAACGTTAGTTTACATTTTGAGTTGAGTTTGAAAAGATTTTCATTAGTTGCACTGTCATCTGTCAATATGGACTTTTCAAAAATAAAATCATTAACAAACCTTTATTGTAGATAATTGAAGCAACAATCACGGAAAATTAGATTAAGCAACGTTGCCACTTAAAATTTTAAGCTTTGTTTTGTTAAAATGGTAATTTTTAAATGTAATTTCTTGTGGTTATTTTATTTATACCATAAATTAAAAAAAAAATTGTTATTAGAAGAAACAAAGTTGTATGTATCTATTTTTATTTTGCTCAATGTTATTTTTTAAATGCCATTTATAAAACTGCGAGAGGAATTCCGTCATTACAGAAAAATCCTGTATGTACATAATTATAACATACAGGATGTACTGGTGTACATAATTGTAACATTAGTGAGAACAGTTTTTCCTTGCATTTAGAGGCAGATCATCATTATATTTGCACATTAAGATACATCATAGTGATGTCTATCCCCATTTGTGCCCGATGTGTGGAAAGAAATTCAAAACTGCTAACCAGCTGAATGTTCATATGAGAGTAGGCCATACAGATGAGCGGCCATATCCATGCGAGTAAGATGAATGTTTACTTTAAATTGCGTGGCTTTTAACAGAGAAATAAGATGAGCACTTTTTTCTAGAACATGTGGCAAAGCTTTTAAACGAATTTCAATGCTTAAGGAACATTGTGTGATACATACTGGCGAGAAGAATTTCCAATGTGAAAAGTGCCCGAAGAAGTTCAGCAGCCAAAAACTGTTAAAGCAGCATTCTGTGACGCATGCTGCAGTGCGACCGATTGAATGCACCTTTTGTGGCAAGCGATTTACGCAACACCATTGTCTGAGGTCGCATCAGGCTAAAACATGTGAAGCCCTTCATGCTGAAGCTTATAATTCCAATCCAAATTGAATTTTGTTAATGCATTGATCCATTTGATCCGCTATACTGCTAAACTTGACAAGTCGGTGTAACCATACATTAATATATGGTACTTTTGGTGCGATCGGCGGAAAAGATCAGCTGAGATCAATCTAATTGAGGTTAGAGTCGTGGGTGTAAGCTGGTGTAAGCTGGTGTAAGCTTAGTAAGCAAATTGTGACTTGCAATTTAAAGCGATTTGAAGACTTTTTGATCATCGTAATGACACATATGTGTCATCTCTCAATTTGTTCGTTTTCCATATTTTCTCCTGTCCCATTAAAATTATCTAAACCTCCAAAGGTAAACCTCCAAAACCTCCAAAGCAGCTCTAACCTACAATTACGTCACGAGGCCGCACGAGGCGAGTCCATAAAAGTGCCGCTTTCTCTAGCCTTTTTTTGAGAGGTACATGTTTTTTTTGCATTTTTTTATAACCATCTATAGCCTCGTAACATAATAAAATGAAGGCGAAAATCGAAAAAGAGAGCCTTCTAGATGGTTATGAGGAACAGAGGAACTGGGGAACATTAACTTATGATATTTGTTTTAAAATTTTAATGATGTTAGGCTCGTATTACCATGGTTTCATTTGTTGGTTACCATAGTTACAAAGGAATTGAACAAGAAATTGTTCAAGAAATTGTATCGTGTAAAACGGGCCTTATGTAGAAAAATGGTTACGAAATGGCAACGAAAACAAATGAACATTAAATTCCCTATAAAGTCTGTCTGCCGCCACCCCGCCGCCGTCACCTCCAAATAAATTCTGGCTATGAATACATGAATGCTAAGTTGACTACTTTCATCATCTTTTTTTCATTGTTTCCAACAATAGTAGGTAAAAAGAGTCTCGACGTCTCGAGTCTAGACTCTAGAGTCTCTAACCATAAACGCTACCTTGTGGGAGTGGGACGCTTCTGACCTCGAGCTCGGTTGAGACGGCGCAAGGCGAGTGACGGGGAGGCGGCTCTGTGGTGACGGTGAGTGGGATGTGACCAGAAACCAGATGTGACATGTGAGTGCTGTGGCAGGTTGGATGATACCGTTACGATTACGATACGGGTAATACAGGGCATGAGGGCATAATCTTACCAGTTTTTAAAATCCAAAATCCAGACCTGCCTGAATTCTCGACGCCGAAGGTGGCTGAAAGTGGCTCAAGCTGATGCCGCCAAACACCGTTTCTCACTCAGAATTTAGAATTTAAAGCAAAAAGTGCATAGTATTCATAAACCTAGTTGCTATCGAACGTCTGCAATGGATAACTCACCAACTGAAAGCCAAACACAAACAGCCAATCCATTTTTGTGTAACGCACCAAACAGCGTCTGCATTGTATGCAATAAGAAACTAAAAAGTATTAAGACTGTACCTCTTCAAGAGATACTGCCACATTACGAGCCAGCAATCAGTCTCTTTGAGGGACTAAAACTGCTTGCAAATGTAAGTTCAGCAACTATTTTCTTATTACATTTAAGTTGATTTGTTATAATACCAATGCCAGACAAACAGATGTAAGAATATACATACAATACAAAGTTATTAATTATATGTATTGCAGGTGGAAGATGTTAACATTGATAAAGTACCACAACGAGCATGCAATACTTGTTATCTCAACACAGATGGCTTCCTACGTTTTCAAAACGCTTGTCGCAAAGCAGCTGATAATATAAAAGGCTATATTTTGAACCAAGAAACAATACCACATCAAATAGCAGAAGATGAAGCAGAATGTAATGCATCAAGTTCTTCTGATGACAACTCTGGCTCTATATATGCAGAAGATGACCAACCAGAAGAAGTAGATATAAATTGGAAAACTTGGAATGAAACAGAAATCAAAAAGAACCAAGAGAGAAGAAAATTGTGAGTTTCCTCTTACTATAGGAAATAGGTATATAATAGTATTCCTCTTAATGCATTATTTCATGTTTGATGTTTTAGTTATAGAAGAACAAAACCGACGATAAAACCGACGATAAAGCCGAAAGTTGAGTGCACTGTGTGTCATAAATTACTTGCTAGGCATAGCATTAAATCTCACATGCATATTCACACAGGTGAGAAACCACATCAATGCACACAGTGTGACAGAACCTTTAGGTAAGTTGCTTAGGCATACCTTAGGCGTGACGTCATTGTAGGATTAGAGACTTCAGACCATGACTTCAGAATTAGAATGATTGAAGGAAGAATTTTTGATCATTGTAATGAAATGAAACATATTGATTGTTTCCCGCATGATCTTTCGTCTCATTAGAATGATCTAAAACTCTTCATATCATAATTCTGAAGTTACCCTCCACGACTCTAACCTCAATTAGACCTGAGCCGCCTGACAACTACATTTACTTGCTTTTAGAGCTCAATCATCATTAGCAGCGCACACTAAGCTCTACCATAGTGGTGATGACTATCCGTTTTTGTGCCCGATTTGTGGAAAGAAGTACAAAGTTGGTGGTCACCTGACTGGTCACATGAAGTTAATACATTCCGATGTGCGGCCAAACAAATGCGAGTAAGCTGCATGAAATTACACAATTCGCCTTTTTTTGATCACCGAATTGATTGATATTTTGTTCGATTTGTAGAACATGTGGCAAAGCTTATAAGACACGCGGTCAGCTAAAGGATCATTTTGTGACGCATACGGGCGAGAAGAATTTCCAATGTGAAAAGTGTCCGAAGAAGTTCAGCAGTCGAAAGTTGTTAAATCAGCATTCATGGACGCATGACGAAATACGACGGATTGAATGCACCTTTTGTGGCAAACGATTTACGCAGCCCCATTGCCTGAGATTGCATCAGGCGAAGTCATGTGAAGTACTTCGCGCTGGAGCTGATAATTCCAACCCAATTTGAGTTTTGTTTTGAATTGATGTATGATAAACAATCAATAACACAATTAAATAGTTATTTATATAAGAAAAAACGACATGGCATATCCTCTGCTGGAATATCCATACGGTATAGTCGACGCTGTAAAGGACCCATTCCACGATCCGTTTCCAGGCGTAAGGTAAGAGTTTAAAAAAGTTAAGCTTATAAGACGCGGACAAATTTTAATTGGTTCGTCGGCAAACTGATCGTGGAGCGGGTGCTTTATAGTTGCATATTAGGGCGAACGCGTTCTGATACTTCTGAAATTTTAACATTTTGATGCGAAATCATTTTAATTATAATTAAATCGATTATCCATACGGTATAGTCGACGATGTAAGGTACCTGTTCCACGATCCGTTTGCCGACTGATTCAATCGAGAGTATAGCGAGAGACAATATCAAACGAAGCAGACATTCGTCGGCAAACTGATCGTGGAACAGGTGTTTTAAGATTGCACTCGGGCAAATTCATTATCATTTTTCCTTTAATTATAATTTGTCTATTATGAGAGAACATTCAGTGCATTCAGCATTCTCAAATCTAATCTACGTAATTAAACAATATTCAGATCAAGATCATTCGCCCCGCCTCCCCGCATGTCACAGTATGCAATTACAAAATTAGTCAGCTATTTATCGTGAAATTAAATATGTATCATAAAACGTGATGATTGCGCAACGATTGATTGCCACGACAGCACGACACAATCAGGGCGCGAACAGCTCGTCGAACGGCAGCGCCGCCATGATTTTCTGCACGATATCCTGCGCGATCGCCGAGATCGTCTCGCGAATGCTCGGCCCGATCTCCTTCAGCATCACGTCGTTGTTCTCGTTGAGGAATTTATTCATTTCTTCACCTGCACATGAAAACATTTAAAACATCACGTATGAGGTATAAACTAAGCTAACAGAAGAAGTTCAAGCATTTCAAGTGTAAAGTGTGTAAATGCATTATTTTATCCAAGCATGCATAGTACTGATGCTATTATCATATTGCTTTGACGATAATAAGAGGACGTTGTATACACGAGACTTCCATTAATCACTAAGTGATTAATGAGACTGCTCAATAATCACTAAGTGATTAATGATACTGCTATTAATCACTAAGTGTTTAATGAGACTGCGATTAATCACTAAGTGATTAATGAGACTGCCATTAATCACTAAGTGTTTAATAAGACTGCTATTAATCACTAAGTGATTAATGAGACTGCTAATGATGTATACCATGTATACTGCAGTGTATACAACGCCCTCTTATGAGTACTATTATGCATGCGTGGATAAAGTATATTATACTACACGGGTGTAATGACCAGTAATCCCGAAGATCGACGTGTTGCGGAGTGAGCCGCAGGCGAACGGAGCAAATCGACCAAGTCATTACACCCTAGTGGTATAATATACTATTATTATTCATGTTCTTGCCTAGGCGTTTGTCGCCGTTGAAGAGGTTCTCCAGGTAGTACGAAGACTTGGGTGCATCCAGGCTGACGACGGGCGGACGTGGTGCTACATAGCGCTTGCCGTCGCGCTCCACCAGGTCGAAATCGAAGGCATAACCGATTTTGGCGTCAACTGTAAAAGCCACCAGAAAAAATACAAATTTAGTAAAATGGCCGACACATCTCGCTAATCAGTCGCAAATTTACATGGTGCGCCATCTCATGGACAAGTTTTGAATGATCAATGTAAACTAATGTAAACTATAAGCAAATCACGCACACTCGTTTAGATTTTCATTGTTTTTGTGATTTTTGCGTTGATTAATCTTCATATTGACAGTTCAATGCAAAGATTACTTTGTTCTAAAGCAACAATTCTTGTTTTGTTGAGATTCACAGGAGGATTAAGCCTGAAAAGGGTATAAAATCGTCAAAAAAATCAAGCTGCACCGGCACACGACACTAGCGCCACATGTCGAGCTCGAGCTTATAAGGTAGTCCAGCCGACTGTCATTTTTAAGATTTGAGGTTAGATACACGGACGCTGGGTGGCAAACAAACTGAAACAGACTTAGCTGACGAATAGGTGTATTCACTGTCGCTGGCGACATCAAATCAACCAATGTGTAGTTGGATTTTTTCAACTACACGGCGACACAAACACTTGTAGTGCTGCTATTGGTTGATTTGCTGTCGCTGCGACACTGTAGCTAGCGTGTGAATGTAGCTTTAGTAGGTAAATAAAGAAAAGAGCAATACTTACAAATGGACGCTTGTAATAAGCCATTGCCCGTGATTGGCAGGATCAGGATCTGCCCGCTAATGTTGTAAGTGCCTTCAATGTCCAGCTGCGGGCTGGTAAACTTCAGACTCATTTTGTTTGCTTTCAAATCAATGCTAAAAAGCAACAAAATAAAACATTTACTATATGTGATGAGCACACGAGCGGCAGCAAGTCGTTATTTCGTAAGATGCCATCTTAAATTGTTGGTCATGACAAGCTCCCGAGTAACTGAGTATGTAATGATAAAATGACCTTTAATGCGTAATTTATGCGGAAAATGCACCGAAAATCATTTCGAGGTTCTACGGTTCTATAGATTCAAGTACAAATGAAAATACCTACATAAAATCTTGAGTTTATTAAAATGTGGAGAACGACGAGGTCCGTAAGTATAAGTGGGTAAGTGTTTTGTTGTCGAGTTGGGACATTGGAAGATCGACAAGATGATAAATTTAGCATAAGTTTGAATGCAATAGGTATGCATTTGTGCGTCTGTTTGTCGGATTAATTTAACGCGTGTATTGTTTTTATGTTAATGAGCGTGAGCCTGTCACATATGCTCTCTGTAACACTGGCAACACTGCATATTAGATGTTATTGCTTGTCAATTAGCATATGCAGCAGCAGCTTGCAATATTACACAATACTCATTAATACAGGGTGTTCAGGAGGAATATAGGTTATGCATTGTTTGCGCGTGGTTGCCATTTACAATGTAAAACGATACATAACCTCTATCCCTCCTGGACACCTGTAGATCATATCATATCATTCATGGTGACTGGAACTGGGCACTTACTCCATGTCTTGGAGGTCTAAGGTCGATAATCCGCGCAGCTTAGAGTCGACGAGGTGGATCTTCATCTGACTGGTGTCGATGAGGATCTCCGGGATACCCAGCGGATCCAAGGGGCGGACTTTTAATTTTTTATCACCTAAACATTAATTGCATAGAACACATAATTGTATGTATGCGCATGTAGAGGCAAGTAATGCAAGCACAGCCTACTTATCAATGACGTCATACACCTATTCTATTAAACGAACACTCTGTGTATAGTTTGTTAGTGGGTACAACAAATCCAAAATATTTGAATGTTTACAAAAGTTTAACAATTAATTCATAATTGGTGAGGATAAAAGCCCACCAATTACAGCAGTTGTCTGTCTGTCTGTCTGTCTGTCTGTGCGCACGATTTGACCATGTTCCTGTTGGAATTTGAAGCTGAAATTTGGCACACAGCTTCAATAGTGTTGTAAAAAGATCGAGTTTGATTTTGAAAGTGATTGGTCCAGTAAGTATAGAGATATTCAATATATTAATATTTACCTTTAGCGATACTTGGTATAGCATTTTTTCCATGTTGCATCGCACACTCGTTCAGTTTCGGGTCTGATCGACTACATGGTACAATGTAATTCGCTAGAAAGTTAAAAAAAAAATGCTTTAGGGTGCAAAACAACATTTAACAAGAATTCCCAATCACTGAGTTTTTTCCACTTTTTTTTGAAGTAGAATTCATTCGAAGCCTTATGGGCTTAGTATGGGATAGGTTATAATGCACAAAAAAGTCCATTTTATAAACTACCCCTAACTCAATAAACAAGGCAAAATTACCAGTTTAAGTCATATGGGGATGAAAATTGGTGTAATAGTTTATAATGCATATAAAAGCCAACTTTATAAACTACCCCTAACTCGATAAACAGGGTAAAATTAACAGTTTACTTCGGATGGGGATGAAAAGTGATATTTTCATTCCCTCTTCTTACAGTTCTTAATAATACAAGTGTTTCTTTTAACCGAAAACATTACCTTGCAGTTTCTAATGGGAAAAATGCAATGGCGTAATGTTTGGGTAAAAAAAAAACGCTGTATAATAAATTATCAGATATAAATATTTTTTGAAGTACTTACGAAAATATGCAGCATCCGTAACTATCAAACAAACAGCAACACAAACAAGACTTAAAAACTGCATTTCTTAAATGTTAATAACAATTAATAATAATGAGTTTTTAAAACTGTGAGAGTTTAAATATGTGTTTAATTCGTATGTTTTCGTTATAGTGGTTATAGGCTATACCTATTTTTTATTTTAAGTTTATTTAAATTAACTTGAATGTTATTTAGATGGTTTTGTACGATGTATTTTGTTTTAATAATCGATGCTGTACGCAGGAAGATCAACAAACGAATGGCATGCGAAACGATGTCGCACTTTATTTATAAGCCCGTTGTGTGGCATTGGTATGTTGGATGTTCGTGTGTGTCCGTGTCCGTGTCCGATGTCCCATGTCCGAGTGCATGTGTGAAGTGTGCGATGCAAATATTGTCTGTCTCCTGTCTGCAGGCTGCAGCTCATCTACTGTACTGTAATATGAACAAACTGTTTATATTTCAAATTTACAACAAAAGAAAAAATGCCAGACATGCATTTAAAATATGTTTAAAATTGATATCATATGCATATTCTTTATAGGTTATAGCACATTACAGGGTGTAACAAAATTGGCGCATTACCTCTGGAGGCATCATTGAGGATGATTAAAGGGGTTGGGGAAAATTATTTAGAAAATTCTCATAATTCCATTTATTTATTAATTATATTTAGTAATATGACACTTTTTGGTCGAGCGGCGGAAATTGGATCATAATGTAGTTTTTTTTTTTTTGAAATTTCAATTGTTAATTTCTCGAGAAGGAACAATTTTCCCGAACCTCTTTAATCATCCTCAATGATGCCTCCTGAGGAAATGCGCCAATTTTGTTACACCCTGTATAGTAATAGCCCTTTGAAACCGGAATCGCGAATGGGAATGCAATCAGATTTGGGCAAGAAATGCCGAAGTTTTTGCATTTATATGCAAATTTTTTTTACGTCACTCGGCGGATGTTATTTTTTAGTATTTTTTTTTAATTTGCTTTGAATCTTCAAAACTAATAATATTTTTTTATTTTTATTTTTATTTATTTATTTATTTCAATGAAAACACAATAATGATGTGCGCTTAAGTTATGTAATTTCTAGTTCATTTTGTGCGTTGCGTGAAGAAAGCTTTGTTAGGTACCTGTACTATGCCGTCAAGATGAACGTTCGCCTCATAAAAGCCTTTTTTGGGGAAATGCCTATTGGTATCGTCGTGGCTAATGTTTG
>JARJDQ010020588.1:0-14654 GCA_030264215.1 Geostiba sp. GC000077
TTTGGTCATACGATGTCATCAAAGTTGCGATTTTTAGGTTACAATTATGCATAATAAAAAATCGTTTTCGTTGCACAACAGCGGTTGTAAAATGTGAAGACTTCTAAACTTAGTTTTCTCTGAAATAGCATCTAACCAGTTTTTGTTTTGTAAATTTTTGACTTAAATTATTTTGAATTAATTCAATTCAAAGTTTTGATGTGATAGCCATTGTATTTAAATGATATTTAAGAGAAAACTGACTTTACGGAAGTGTTCGATTTTTACAACAGCTGCTGTGCAACGATAAAGAATTTTGTTATTATGCATATTTGTAACATAAAAATTCCAAAATTGAGGACCTCATCGTGAAGCCAAACGAAGAGAATTTGAAGATTTTTTGTATTAAGATTTTCGGCTTGGAATGAATCAAAGAATCGCGCCACGTGTAGATTATCCGCAAATTCGTTTACACCCTGTATATCGTTAAGGTGAAATTTCAAACAAACTGGTCCAGCTTTTTAATCATTTCCTTGACACAGCCCCTCCTGAACCATGTAACAAAATAGAAAGAAATGTCTTCTCTATTTCCATGGTTGCCTATGCATTTACTATTGAAATATCGAGGAAATGTGTTTCTATGTTGTTAATGGTTTGGGTGCGGGAGAAACGCGCGGCGCTTCTCCACGCGACGCATCAATGAGCGCGAAACTTAATAATTACGGGGGCGGTTCTGAAATTATTTGTATTGTTTATGTTTGCATGTTTGCATGTACTTCATCACTTATTTATGGAAAAATTAACAATAACAAGATTAGTCTTTAAATAATTAGAGAATCACCACCTAAATAAGAGGGGAGGGGGGACTTCAAAGAGAGCTAAAATTAGGCAATTAAAGTAAATGTTGACAACCTGAAGGAAGCCATAAATAAGCATTAGTATTGTTCCTTGACATACACTTTATATTGAAATATGTTCTTTATAACCTAACATTTTCAAATTATTTGTTTTCTCAGCCAGAACTTTCGTCATTTTGTTTTTATATCCTTAATAATTTAATATTATCATGAAGACTGCATTGTTAATTTATTCTGCCCTCCTCGCACAGCGTCAGTTTGTAAACTGTTCGGCGAATAGGAATATCGTTTTGTATTTGTTATGTTTTATCTGTTTCTTTGTTTCACTTTGCACGTTCCGAATATATTCACGAACAGGGTGCTTATTCAAACGTTTGCCATTGTAGTCGGTTACTGTTCGGTTACTGCGGAAACGATTAAATAAGCGCGCCTAGATGGAGATCGTGAATGTCCAGCTTAAATAAATCTTTTACTCTGTTTAGTTTATTCTTTGTTTAAACATTTTTTCTTTTGTCAATATGGACACATTTATTTTATTGTTTAAAATATCATCTCAAATATTCGCTTCATTTTGCATCTTGTTTCGCAATTTTCGTGCATATAGGTATGTTCGTTCAATTTTATTTCGGTTTGTCTCCATTCTGCTAAGGCATCTAAAAAATTCTGTACGCCCATCGAATGCAATAATTGAATCAATATTACAACCATTTGTTCGCTTAATTGCCAAGTAATTCAATGCAATGGAATGCAAATGTTTGAGAACGAGCAAAAGAGAGAAACGCGCAAGCAAAAATTCGCATGCGTCCAACTCTCCCGTGAAGTAAAAAAGCAATTTAATAAAAATCAGTTGTACATTATAAACTTACGATAATTCATTTTTATAATTAGAAAAAGTAAAACTAGGCACACTAGGTCAACGTTTTAATAAATAGCAAATAGTTAATTTATTTCGTTCTCTATTTACTTAACTTTGTTACTCATTTTGTGTGTAAGGGGTGTGTGTGTTTTATCTTAATTTTGTTTTGTTTTTTCTTTAATATACTTCACGTGTTTGATGGGCTTTGATGGTCGCAAATGTGACTTGTGCCACTTGTATCGTGCCGTGACATGACAGCACACAAGCATCCTTCCTAACGACGCGCCATATGTGTTATTTGATTTGACATTGTTTATACAATTAATCATTATATCTTATAGCTTACACCAAACTTATTTTGGTCGTTTATGTACTCATAGATTGGTTTCTTGTAATAAATAGATACCGTTTTCGTTGTGCCACCGACAATCTACATCAGCAAATCGTTTCGTAGTGAACTTCGTCTCACATGCTTCACGATACAAAAATAAGAAAAGAAATCTTATAAGGACGGTTAATAATTTGTATAAAGCAGTCAGCGTGTTTTGTGTGTTCTTTGAGTTCGTTCTCCTTGCTTTAAGTCAACTGTTGCAATAAAAGCAATTCCTGATTGTGACTACTTGGTATTTCGTTCGCAAAAACAAACTCATAATTGTTGATATGTGCCACCACAATCGAGCAAACGAAAATACAAAGATTCATATCATCACATTTATCTAGTAGTTCTTATCTATTATTTATTAGAACACGACGATTGTTCTCATATTCATATTCACTTATATAAAGCATATAGATTTTTTCATTTAGTAGTTCCCAGTATTCGCTAATTTGCTTCTTACGTCTTACTTGTTTGACATTGTTTATTTATAATTATACTTTGTACTAACAACTGTTTAATTTAATGCATAACATTTTATAAATTATTTACGGCTCTCCTTCGCACATTGTTGTCGATATTTGTTCGCATCCTCACTAACAACAACAACAAATATAACATTGAGTAGTTTTCTGGTTTTCTTCTTTGTATGCGTATAATTAATTATTGTATCTCATTTGATTATTTAATTATACAGTTATAAACGTTTACGTTTTTGGTTTGCTTCATACTATCCAGCGGTGAATGCGCATAATGATAGACGACTTCGGTGGCACCACTAAAACTGTCCACAACGTTTGTTCAGCGCTCCCCCACCCGCCCCCCAGGCGGCGATTGCAGCGCGATTGCAGCGCCAAAGCTGGAAGTGATTGTTTGGTTTGATTTTGTAGCTTGCCGTCGACGGTGTGTGAGGATATGTCCGAAGTCCGATCGAGCGGCACTTGCAATCACCGCAATCGCTCCTCGTCGGCCGAAATGCTGAAATGATAAGAGAGAGAGAGAGGGAGAGAGAGTCCTGCCACCGCTACTGCCCCAGCTGCAGCGGGCTGAGCACGATGCCGCTATGGTGCGCCTCGGAGTCACGTCGCGGCTCCACGACGACGATGGCGTCGTCGACGGAATTGGCAGGCGCGCGGCCGCGCGTGTGCTTCGACTCCTTCGGGCGGCACTCGATCTCAATGACCGTCTCCGACTCGTAGCTGGAGATGCTCTGCAGGTCGTAGACCGCCGCGTCGAGGTGCTCCAGTTCAATGAGCGAATCGACGTGCGGTGGCGTCCCGCGGTCATCGTCGTCCGGCACGGTGATGATCGGTATCAACGTCTTTGCGTCCGCGTCCCCACCAGGCACGGGCGCCAGCATGGGCGCGCGCTCGGCGTCCTGGAAGTCGGCGGCGCTGGTGCCCGGCACTGGTTGGCCCGTCACAATGGACACTTTCTTTTTATGCTTCTCGAACGAGGTCGAGGCGTGCGTAGTCCTAGGATGGCACGCGTCCGCCGAGCGTTCGCGCGTTAGCGGACATCGGCTGGCCGAGCCGTGCGAGTGATGCGGATGCGAGTGCGCGCCGCCCCCGGCGTGCGGACACACGTTTTTGAGGCGCGCTTTCTTTCGGCCGCGCAGACACGTCGACGGGCACGCACAGAGTAGAACGCGCACCAGGCAGCAGAGCAGGCCGCACGCGACCAGCGTCGGCCCGATCAGACGCAGCTCCAGCGTCTTGAAGCCCTTCTCGCCGGTGCCAACGAAGAAGATGACCGCGCCAATGGCGACGGTGCCCAGCCCCACGTAGAGCAGCGCATTTGCTGCTGCGCTCTGGTGGTACACGTCGAAGAAGTCTTCCTCCTCGCTGCTGCCGCCGTATGTGGTGTCGTGGATCTGCAAAACCGTTTCGTTCCAACAACTGCTTCTAGGGTTCTCGCATCCGGCTATACTCACCCGATTCCTTTTCATCCATCTGTGATGTGCCTCGTTCTGTTTGAGACGATGCTGTCGTGCTTCGTCCGAGAGGGAGCAGCGTCTGCCTCGTTCTCTTTCCTGCCATGCTGCTCGACCTTGCGAGCACTGCGGACACACAATATCTAATCAATCCTTTCCATGGATGATGGGTACAAAGTACGAAGCAAATCAATTTGGTACTTTTTCAACATGGGGAAATTCGGAAATGGTGTTCTCTCCTCCTGGTAGAATCAAGGCCAAATGAAAGGAAGCAACATCCAACGATCCAACGATCCAACGATCCAACCATCCAACAACATGAACTAATAGAACTTGCACCGCGTGCAAAATACTATACATTTACGACCATGTTTATTACATTTAAAGGTCGCGGCGTCGCGGGAATAACGTCAATCGATAACGTAAATTGTTGTAGTGGGCTAATGGGGTGGAATCGTGGCAGGACAACTGGCACGTGTATGAATTTGTAAAACAGATCATGGATTAAAACATTTCAACATTCGTAACATTTGCGCATGGAAGTCATGTTTGCAAGACAAAGCAATGCAAATGCTAGCAGTACTAGCACGTTTGGCTTAAGCAAATTATGCACGTCGAATATGTACCAGACAAGCACACCGGAATTGCGTAATTATGTCGGGGTACGCAGGAGCCAATCGGGAGGGTGATCTGTGAAAAAGATTTCTCTACTACAAGCATCGATCCAAATCAGAACCGCCATTGGCTTTGCATGTGTGTTGAGACATGGATGTGACGGATCGATCATATTTCAACGTCTGACTTTAGGAAATATCGCAATTTCAATTCAGCAAGTTCATCTGCGGTTTGCTGATAAGTGATAAATGTTCGAGCTCAAGAGCAACAGGTACTATTGATGAATCCTCCATATGATGTCGCCAAGCAATTTATTCCGAGAGTGGGGGAATGCGCCTCGATCGAGGATCGATTTGCCAATACGGGGGCGAGGGGACGCGGGGGCGCCTGCAACCGCATCGGTTTTAGCGTCGTGGCGCATTTAAAAACGCATTAGCGCTCTCATCAACACGCTCGCGCATTCGCATTCGTCCTACGTCCTAAGGTCCTACGGTCCTACACTCCTACCTTTTTAATGTGCGGTGGGGGGCACGCCTTGACCTGATTTCTAACCGAGAATTCCAGGAGAATTCGTTAAGCAGCCCATAGACAGATCGTATTAGAGAAGACAGTAATTAATGAAAATGCTTTCGAGTTGTTCTCCCATTCGTGTTGGTCGCTCGGCTCGGCTTGAAGAATGAGTGTTAGTCACACCAGTAAACGCGCGTATCGCACAATTAATCTTCGCCGCAGTGTTGCGCGTCCACCGCACCCTATACATATCATATATACATACATACGGTGCGGTGCCCACTTTTGGCACAGATGCCCCGCGCGTTTGGAAATGGCTACATGCACAAACACCCACAACACTCAGCACATCTAACATCGTTTTGATAACGCTGGGTGCCGAGTGCCGATTTAATTTTACTACGGCGCCGGCGATGTCGTCACGTACCTTATGTACAATTGGCATAATGGAGCATGAAGCATGCGTTAGTTTTACGTTGGTACATATATGCCACGTACATGCCACTGGACAGATAGACACTTGGAAAAGAAAAGTGGAGTTTTTTTGGACTTTTGACTTTAGACTTTTGACTTGATGCGTCGGATTTGTACATACCATGAACCGGGAAGGGAACTGCGGAAAGGGCTCGATCTCCCTGGTAGCCACATGGCTGGGCAGGTCAGCTCGCCGCCTCTTCGTACGAAGACGCTGCTTCTCTCTGATGAGTAACGCCGCTTGCATGCCTGCGGATGCCGCGGTGCTCATCCAACGCGCATCGTCGTCTTCGACTGCGCATGCACTCTAGCCGAAAGTGAGGGCCAGGCTGGGATGCGCGCCGTTTTACATTCTTCGAAATGCGCGTGATTTGACTACTACTACTAGTTTACTTTACTTTGTTGCTTAGTAAGTGTTAAATGTTCCTCAAATATATGTATAGTGTATAGTATACGCGTGTACAATAGAGAAATATATATGTATATATAGATATATAGTGTATATAATTTAAGAAACTTGTGTATAATGTATAATTTCGTTATTAGTTATTATATTTTAAACTCTTTGTGTATACGTAAAAAGCGAAGGCAGATTCTTTCATTTTGTTCCATTTTGTTCATGTTGTGTCTGCTCTCAATCACTTTGAAGCCGTTTGAAGTGTGGGCACGTGGTGCTCGCTAAGTTTAGTAAATGTTGCTCAAAAGATATCCAAAGAATAGAGATCAATAATAAGATTATATACATATATATGTTATACGCGCGTGATTTTTGTCAAGCTATAGTACAACCCTCTTAGTTGCGGTACGGTTGGTTTTTACGAGTTGATATGTGTTGAGTACTTAGCTCCGGTTATGTGTTTATGTTATTGTACTGGTCCCTTGCGTGGTACGGTGTGGGGCGGCGGATGGAGCTGGCTGCATGCTGCTCGCTGGAGAAGCCCTGTTGATGGTGTTCTTATCCCGGGTCGAAGCTGCTCTTCATGGCGGAGGAACTGGCGCGGCCTCAGCCGCCTCCGCGTGCATTCGAGTGCGTCGTTCGTTCGTGACTGCGGCCGCCGGCCACTGCGGGGAGCGGGTGTCCGGTGTGGTGGCGCGGCACGCTTACGCCTCGTGACGGCGATCGTGATTCATCAAAGCGCGCGCGGCGGCGGCGATCACACGCGATGCGCTCGCATTTCGGCGCGCGGGTGCGGCTGTGTGGCGGTGACGGCGGCCGGCGGGCCGTTTTGTTTTCGTCGCGTTGTCGTCGCTGGACACTTCGCCGACTGTAAGAGACAAATCGATAGATTGTGACGAAATCGAAACCAGCCCCGACGGCGGCGGCATGCGATGGTACTGCTGCGCGCACATTCTTTATCTCCTCGCCTCCGCTGACTTCCTGACTTCCGTTAGCAATTACACAAGACAACAAGCTTATTAATATATGTTTGCGTTTGCACTTTGCAGAATCAATCTGCTCACGGATGAGCGCAATTCGTACTTGACCTTTGCCGCGAGCTTTTTCTTTTTTTCGCACCGTTTGACATCACAACATAAAACCGAGCGCATGACATTTGTTCATGGGCGCATGTTATAAAGGACATGCAACGTCGAGCGCGTCAAATTGTCTGAAAATTGATATGATCGGTGCTGTACAACTGTACAAGCCTTACATGGGATGACGCTTATCGCCTGTCAATGGCATTGGGGCACATGGCACAGCACAAGGGAGTGCCAAATGGCGGTGCCGCGGTGCTGTTACAATCTTATCAATACGCGGAATACGCGCCGAAATTGTTTTGATGGCGTCGCCATTGCTAGCAACTTACTTGCTACTTGCAACTCGTATTGATTTCGACTTGGTGACGGGGTGACGGCCGACGGGTTGCGCTGCGGAACTGACACAGAACGACACGACACAACCAAGAGAGTAGATAATGTTGGTAGGTATAGGTGTTGCCTCATAAATTTCATCATCTCAGCACTGCAGAATTGAGAGTGTGGGACAGAGAGAAGTCTACAGGACCAACAGGACTATTACAACGGTTCGCATGCATTTGCTGCTACGTCTACGTCTACCAGTGCATAATATAATAGGTACCTCGGAGAAGGGATAGTCCAGGCTGCCGAAGACATCGGTGTAGAAGCTGGGATCGTGGTGGTCCCACGCTTTCTCTTTAATCTCGAAATTGCACATGTGATTGCATCGGTCCAGCACACCTTTCTCACCGTCCTTCTCCTCCTCCACCTGCCGCACGAAGCTGCAGCGCCGCTCCAGCGACTTATCGCCCTCCGGTATGAGGATCTGCGGCAGCTGGTGGCTGACGACGGAGGGCGAGCGCGGCGTGGCGACGGCGGCCGCAGCGGCTGCAGCGGCGACGGGGCCATGCGAATGATGCAGCATGTGGCCATGGCAGTGGCCGTGCGACGGATGCACGGGCAGACAGATCGAGGGGCTCTCGCGGATGCGCGCGCGCGGCTCCTTCAGATGGTAGTTGGAGGTGCTGTGGCGGCGGTCGCCGGTGGCGAGCTGAGCGGGCGGCTTGAGCGCGGCACGCTCCACGCGCGACAACCGCGGTACCGCCTCGTCGGTGTAGTTGTGGAATTGGCCTTTCTGCGGCGGCTTCGGCAGGATGTCACTGGCCTTGGAGGCCTTCTGCGCGGCGGCTTTCTTGTTCTGCCGCTGCCGCTGGCGCGCCTGACGACTGGCGAGGCTGGCGCCCCCGGCCGCCGCATACATTGTCCGTCCGACTCACGCTACCACGTTACGATGCGGCCCATCGTGCTGTGGGTCCTTTTGATATCTCCGCCTCCTCCGCCTCCGCGCCGCGATAATGTGTTTTCTATATGCTTTGTGCGCGAATGCTGGCGACTGGCAACTGCGGCGTTCTGGCACCGCGGCACCACGCCACTGCGTTTAAAAAAAAACGGATTGTATCTCCTATCAAACATTCATGCGTAAAAAAATAGAACGCACAACTCTACCGTATCATAATTCATAAGTATATATAGTTTCACAAAGATAAGGTTTGTTCTGTTTATACCCGTGTGTCGCGTCTAGGAGGTATGAGGGGTGGAAAACATTTAAACAACAATGATTGTACCGCGTTTATGCTTCGTTTTGCACAACCGATTGCTCGCCTTGAACGCGCAGTTAGGCCTACGTGGTGCCATCATTTCGGCTCTGATATAACTTAATATTGTCATTTGCTTATGTATGAAGTACCGCTCTTTGTTGTCTTTTCTCCTTTCTCTTTTTTTTTTGCTTTTTCGTGTAAAATTATTTCGTATTAAAATCACTCTACCATAGACGACAAAGACAATAAGTAACAGTTATCTCATATATGTTTGTATAATATATCAGCGTATAGTAAGTACGAGTCAACCGAAAATATACCCTTTTTTTGCTTTTAGTTTGTGTATTCCCGTGTATTGTTTGCTCGTGTGCAGGAAGCAAAACGTTATTCCTGCGTCGCACGAAAATAGCTATAGGTTTGTCTTTGAAATTAAGACACGAAAAACTTATTGCTTATTTAGTTGGGCTCGTTCGGTGGCCGATTCGACGGTGGAGGAGGTGTTGGGACATCCCTGCCCTCGAGCTTAGTCGAGGCGCAAACGCAGGCGCAATGAACACATGGATGCCATCTTCGTCGCCTTCCCTCCGTGCCACCGTTCCCACCGGCGGCGTTGCCTCTTAAATCTCGAGTACAAATATGTATATGTATATATAATGCAGGACGCCGGCGCGGCGTCGTGAGGAACTATCTCTTGCAGCTGTGGGCGGCGTTCGCGTTCACATGGTTCGCCCAGCGCACCCAGGTGCAGTGCGCATCTCACGTGCGTCCACCCGCCGCCGTCGCTGCCTCCAGAGTGCCGCTGATGCTCGTTGTCCTTGTCACCGTCGCCGCCGTCGTTGCTGTAGTCGAGCCGCCGCTGGCGCGATGCGATGCGAGTGCTGGCAATCGCATCGTTCGTGCACGCCAGTCTTCTAGAGAGAGGAGGAGGAGGTAACTACACCACTTTACATGCATTGCCCAATGAATCCAATTCGAAACAGTTTGCCAAAAAAACAACGAAACAACGCATTTTTTATAATACGCATGCTTCGATCAGTCAGCAATCATGACCTAGTTTTTGTCTTACATTTTGCGCGCCCGACCTGCGGCGCGCGGCCTGACGACTACCGCCGTCGCCTGCTCTAGATTCCGCATCGACCTAGTGCCCTTTGACATATCTGAGCCCTGCGGGGTGGTCGCGGAACGCGAATCGAAAGAATTTCACTCTCACCCCAAACATATTATTTGTGATGAAAGCATTGACTCTCCGCTTCCGGAGGAGGCAATCGAATTACGCCCCTGCACTTCAGCAATCAACTGTAGTATTGTCAGACTGGATGACAAGCGACCCTGATTCGTCTATGGTCTACGTCACATCAATCAAAACTCAGCAAATGAAATACTTCCATGCAAGAATCTGGCGCCTTGGCAAATATTACTCCTTTACATGCATCACGTACGACCTATCAAATTACATGCATGATCAACAAGCGTGAAACAAAATTTGCTAAATAATTGTTCGCTCACATAGACGAATTTTTATCGATTCACTCGCTCACAAAAGATGGCATTGTAGTGAATAAAGTTACAAAAAATACAAGGTGGAGGCGCCGGGAAATAATTAATCACCATCGTGCCTTCGTGCCGCATGTTGTATTATATCCGTGCGAAGTTCGGTACGAGGACATGTTATCAAAATAATCGCACTAGCGACTAGCCCATCGCCAAACAAACAAAGTGCTGTGCTGTGTGCGCCATTCACCGTCAAAGTGCAAAAATGAAAAGATCAGAATTGATTCAGCATTCAGCGCTAGCGAGCCAGAAAAAAGAGCACTTATAGTGTTATTACAAGTGGGGCTCTTACCATTCATTTTCGCGTTCACGCGCTCTCATTAACTATTGATCGATGCGGAGGCGGCGCCCGTCGACGCCGGCGCGCGCGGGGATTGATAAATATTTTCAATGCGGCGCGCGGCAGGAGGCCGCCACGGGACCAAACAATCCGCGCGAGAATTACCCATTCAGATTGAGGCGAGAGAGGGTGGGGGGCAACGTAGGCGAGATTGCCCGGCGCACGATTAGTGTTCCAACATTGATGGGATGCTGCAACATGCACGAATCACGAGCCGGCGCACGCTCGCGTGGGATGGATATTAAATTTAGAACATATCGCTAATTCCGAGAATCACACACTCAACACGCTCGCGTGAATATGCAATGATGCAGCCACCAGCTGACATCGAACTAATTAGCAATTCTAATAGGTTATTAATAACCCCAACCGCTTCTTGAGACTCAATTTTGATTTAGTTAATGGATTCGTTTGTGTAATTGCTAACGGTCGTAAGTAAATACGCACGAATGCCGCCGATGCCGTTGTTGCTAATGACGAACGAAAGAATGAAATCGAGCACATTACCTTCGAATTGGTGGTGTGGCGGCGGCAATCAATCACACACGCACTATGCTATAGAGACTGTCGTTCGCGGCGGTAGAGGCGCGATGCGGTAATCCACGCGAGTGGAGATCGACATGCTCGTTGCGCGTAATTACATCCGGCCGAGTGTAATTAAATCGCGACGTGCGCGCGTTTTGGGAATTATGTGTGTGAGGCGAGCGCTCGACGGTGGCACCCCCAGACAGCAGAGCGCGCTCATTACTTGTTGATATCGTGCCAGCGCGCTTCTTCTTCTTCTTCTTCTGCTGCTGCTGCTTTTTCTAGGGTTTGGCGGCGGCGCGCGGTTACTAGGCGATGAAGTTACTAGGCGATGGGGGTGGCAGAGGTAGGGTTTGACTGGCGGCGGGAAAGGGAGAACGGATATGCGGCGGTGCGTTCTGCGTTCGGTGGCGGTGGGCGCACGACGAAATCGAACGCGACGCCGAGCGCGCCTGCTAACTAACTAGAGCAGTGCGCGGCGCGGCGGGCGCGAAATTAGTGAGCGACGAGCGACTCAGCCGACTGTGGGGGTGGTGGTTGGTGGTGGGGACGAGTGGCGGCAAGCGCCGACTCCGCACGCAACAGCGCCGGCAACGCGGCTACAGGTGGCGGCCGTCCAAGTGCGCGAGGTCACGTTCACTCAAACTCGTGTTGCCGCCCACCCACCCCCCTCCTTCCAATGCACACAATTTCTATAGAATGCATGAATCGCTTCAGCAGAAATCAAACAATCTCGCGGGTATTCCATCCAATTTCCTTCTCATTATGCAAGGATTAAGGATATGACATGCGCTGCTGCTACTATTATAAGGATATAAACATCAATTAAACAATTCAAATGTTGCTTTTGACGTTGCCTTTTATTAACATCGAATTTAGAGTCTAAAATGTTCGACAACTAAAGGCTGTTTGACCTTAATAGTTTTCAATCTATAGTTTCTTTTTTTTTAATCAATATTAACGTGATTTTTTTACTAAACCCCCAATAACTCATAAAAGAGAACAACCACAATTATGAAATTAATAGCATTATTGAGAAGAGCACGAAATTTCCTTATTTGATATATTTCACATTGCATGTAAATTGCAACATATTGCCACTCTTTGGCAACTCATGAAATTACATAATTGTAAAACAACATTTTCATCATGGTAAGTTGGAAAATTCTATTGGATTGCATGTACAAAATGTACCAAATGTACCATGTACCAAAAATACGTCCGTTAAATGAAAATGTTGGTGGAGGCGCCGGGAGAAAAAAGTGTTTCTCCATTTGAAACTTTGTACAAAAAAAGACACGCATTTTGCATGCTCTGATTTTTTTAGACTTTTAGGGGCAATTGCACGCCTCCTAATTAAATATAGATACTTCAAAATTATAACTTTTACTAAACATAGCTCTAAGTGACTTATGTCATTAAAGTTGGTGAAATGTCAAAGATGTTATTGAAATTGATTAAAATCAAATTTTATATTGGAGGTTGAAAGCTATGAAGTGCTTTGAAGTGTCTTGAAATGATGAGCTTGTACGGTAAGAATGTTTTCAACGCCAAATTAATATTCAGTAATGTTATTATCTTTACATTATGAAGTTTGCAGACCTTCCCCTGCTCCTTACAAAAGAATGGAACCATAGGACCACTCTCTTCAAACTGCATCAATGAAACATGCTCTAGTAGAAATCAGAAAGTTATGTATCATCATAAAAAGAGGCTTGAAAAGCAATGGAATTGTAACTTAGTTTGTCTGCTTTTTATCATTAGAATGTAATAATTAAATTAGGATTTTATGAGATTATAGATTTTTATTAATTAAAAAAAATAGTTTGATGAATGCAACTATTTCCTAACAAATTATTGTATTATCATTATTTGGTTCTTCTAATTATAGTAGAAAACCTTTATTGGCATGAACATCATACATATTCCTCCATATCCTCCAGATGATCAAAAAATATATACAAACAAAAATAAATAAATATAATACAACAGTAACATAACACTTGTTCTTTTCGAAAGACCTTGATCAATCTGTCCCTAAACCATGTAACAAAATAGAAAGAACTTTCCGATGTTCTTCCATGGTTATCTATGAAATATGCGATAATTTAGGTTCTACTGACTCTATGCATAGGCCGTGCAATGACATTTAAGTATAGGATTTATCCTATGTTTATTTTAATTAGGAGGCGTGCAATTGCCCCTTAGTATGTCAAAAAGGCACCATCAACGAACTAAAAAAATCAAACCCCGTCTTTGTGGGAATTAGTTCCACCTTTTCCTAAAAACATATTTTTCTGGTACTAGGTAGTTACTGTCATAATTATGAATGTGATGTTGTTGTTCTTCATAAAATGTTACACTTATGCCTCTTTAACGATTAAAAAAATAACGTTTATAATTTTATACTCCAACCGGTTTTAGCATGGTAGCGGTTTTCTCGTGGTGGAGGTGCCGAATGTGCATATTACATTTTCCGCGCTGAAAGTTACAGTTTATCACCCTTATACTTAATAGCAGTTATTTATATGTAATGAATTTCAATGTACTTTTGGGACGATCGGACTATGGAATGAAGAAAAGTCGAGTGCCTGCAGCTGCACGCGTAGATCTGCGTGTCCTTGTGACCTTGTGTTAAGACGAAGTCAAGGTTGATACGCATTATTGGGCGACATTCGCGTCGCTTCAACACGTGGAGCGCGAATAAAGAAGCCGCCCGCCGACCAAGAAGAGCACGCCGGGAATGCTAATGGTCCGTGCTATTTTAATATTAAAGCGTTAGCAGCAGCACCCGAAAGCTCGAGCACAAAGTTCCTCAACGCACAATTACGATGGGCAAATGCGAGAATTCGACGAGCGACAAATGACGAAAACGTGTTCATCGTCCTACATCGCATGGATCGCAATCGCCTAATCGCAGTGAGCGGTGACATCATACGCGACATCGCAGGGGACGCAAGGGAATCGTTGATTGCCAAGCGCTGTTGACTTAATGTTTGGATGTCACGTTCCAACAACTTTACAACGCAGCCATTCCGTCATTTGGGGACTCCATCACACTTGACACACCACTCCAGGCTTATCGAAATCTTCGGGCACACTCAATCGATCGTCGCATGGGCGCTGTTCTCCAGCAAGTTGCTATTATAGCCGACATAACGCGTGCGAGGCACAAATCAATGTCCCAACAGGCCAACAACTTTCGTAATCAAGAGTAATACCTATAGCAAATCGCATACGTCGAATGGGAGATTTGCTGATTTAGCCTCAGTCCGCACTTAAAATATTGACTCGCTCCGCAAGACTAGGATCTAACTAAGATTAATGTATCTAGTACAGCAGTGGCGGTGCGAGGGTCGTTTGAAAAAAATTAAGATTGGTGGAGGCGCCGCGCAAGCTAGGTGTTCCAAGGCATACTATGACGCTATCAATGCTGCGGAATTTTTGTCTGGCGGCGGCCTTTGGGCTCCTCGCGTCCCCCTTGCCCCCGATCGATATGACATTTGTGTTGTCGTGGTTATGACGATTAAAACAATGCATGTTGTTTATACTCAAGTCGATGTCGCATCATTGCCGGCGCGA
>JARJDQ010020596.1:0-10614 GCA_030264215.1 Geostiba sp. GC000077
AGCAACTTAGTAAATCTTGCAGTTGCAGTGATACCATCATTGTTTTTAATAAATTTTGATAAACATTCAAATATTTAAGTTTTAATACTGAAATTGCTTAAACATATGTATGCTTGAAACCATACATTTTTAGGGTAGGTTTAGGTTTAAATTTTTAGGTTACAAATATGCATAATAACAAAATAATGTTTCATTGCACAGTACAGCTGTTGCAAAATCGAACACTTGTGTAAAGTCAGTTTTCTCTTAAATAGCATTTAACCAGAATTGTTAGGTTAGCATTTTAAAACTTCCAATTGAATTAATTCAAATTCATTCAAGTCAAAGTTTAAAAAAGAGTAATTATGATTTGATGCCAATTTCGCTGAAGTCTTCGACTTTTACAACAGGTGCAACGATAAAGAATATTGTTATTATGCATATTTGTAACCTAAAAATTCGAATTTCTCATCAGAGAGCTTTCAGCTGCGTCCATGATCGCGCAATATTGCCATTTACAATTTCAAATGATTACATAATCCCCTTCTCTCCATGGACACCCGGTTGATATGATATCGTATTATACTTGTAGTTTGTTGTTGTAGCAGTTGTAGTTGTGTTGACTATTTATTATTATGAAATTGTTGCAATATTAACACGTGCGTGATTGAAAATAAAAGTGTTTTGTGATTTGCACTGCACCGACTGCGCTGAGTGTATTTAGTGTCGGCAGTATCGATAGCATAAACGCAAATTTATATTTACAATCAGCCCAAACGCAATAAAAGTTTTGAAAGAATGGCACCGTCGCCGATAAAAAAGCGACAGTCGTAATATGTATTCTGCGTCGCAATATGTAGGCTGTAAGATCTGTAGTACTGTAGATCTGTACAAGTTTGCGGGTCCGCGGTCCGCGGCCACGCTGTCAGTGAATTGCGGCACAGGCCCACAGCACAGCACAACGCGGCGTAGTATTTCGCCGCGATTTCGCGTCGTAGTATTCGCGGCCACGTGTGAATGTTTTGTAAACACGCAGGCAAAATATCGCATTGTATACACACACATCTGCAAGGTGTAAAGTAACGGTGAGCGTATTTCAAACGCCCTTGAAGATAGGAGAAACATGCATGGAACGTATGCACTCGTCGAAAGTAAATAAATCATGAATTTTTGGTGGTTTTGACTAGAGGCGTTCTAGAGGCTAGAGGCACTTCCAAGCAGTGCCGGATTAACCATTATATAGGCCAACTAGGCCACGAGCCACTTTTTCCAATTTTGCTTATAAACATATTTTAGTTTTACTGTAATTAATTATTTTCTAACAAAAAAGGCAATTTGCAGCAATATCGATATACAGTGCGTTTCATTTATTCACGAACATCTAGGCCAATGCATTATCTAAATGAAACTGCAAAGAAAATGTAAGTCTGATAGCGAACGCATGTACACGTACGCACAGCAGAAATAGCAAAACTCAAAAAGCAAATTCTGTGATTGCTCCCAAACCACTGAGGCGATTTGAATTTTCCCTTCGGATTCTTGTTGCTAAGCATTATCCGTTTCGTAAACTGTTTTTACGTGGCCGCCAGAGGGCGCCGTTCACTCCCGCCTGTTTATTCCCGTTTTCTCTAGAACAATGTTCCCGAGGAAAACGCAGATGATGGCAAAACCCGCCCAAATGTATGCGCTATCATTGTGGAAATTTTCAATCCTATAGCTTTTCGCGTTTACGTTCACTGGGCGAAAAAGTAAAGTAAACAATCTTGAAAATTGGGAAATTTCGGAAACGCAAAGAGCTATAGGGTTGAAAATGTCCAGAATAATAGAGCAGAGTTTTTAACGGGTTCTGCCATCATCTGCGTTTCCCTCGCGAACATCGTTCGGGAGAAAACGGGACTAAACAGGCAAGGTGAAGGGCGCCCCCTGGCGGCCACGCAAGAACAGTTTAGGAGGCGGATATTTTTTAGCAACAAGAATCCGAAGAGAAAATTCAAATCGCGGCAGTGGTTTGGGAGCAATCACCCAATCTGTTTTCAATTTTTGAGTTTTTTTTTTCGAGGCCCGAAATTTCTGTGGTCTACAGGCCCATAATTCCTGAATCCGGCACGGCTTCCAAGAAACGGGGAATTAGAAATCGTTTAAAATGGTCCAGAAGCTAGAATTCCTAGGATTTTAGATAACAAGATGACATTTTGAAATTATATGTCAATCATGCATGTAGCGTGAGTAATGAGCCTTACTCACTTTTTTAAATGTCGGGTAGCGTTAGCACAACTCTAACACAACTCTTTAACTTATTAATTTACCAACCAATATCAACCAAACGGACGTTAGTCTCGATTAAAAAGCTATAACTATTAAGTTTGATGGTAAAGAAGAAATAAATGTTTAAAAAATCTTCAAATACGCTTTTTGAAAATATGTATATTGATTAGCAAACTTTACAACGTCAATATCAATATTCATTGATGAACTGATGCATGTACCAAGTGGTATTACGTGTTAACCCTGTGTTTAGATCCGAGTGGTTCTTATTAGATACAATCGTTATGTAATACCGTTGAGTAATACAGAGCCATAAAAAACGATTGAAACAATTTGTATGTCCTGCCATGATTTCTATAATTACATCCTTGTCAATTTATATTGAAATATATATTTGCATCCTTCTTTCGGAATTTAAAATCACGGCGGGAAATTCAAATAATTTCAATCGTTTTTGATAGCTCAGCAGGTAAACAAACAACCGTACGTTGTAACCTCGTAACATTTGCATGCAACGCGGGGTTTTTCAAAGTTAACACCTTTAATTGGGGCATATACATCAGGGTTTCAATTTAAAGTGTTATTTTAACCTCTCTTAAAATTGAAAAAGTATTTTTAGTAAATTTGAAAATCCGTTAGAAGTCTAGTGTGTGGATATCTGAATATGAATGAGTGTTATGTACCAAGTATAATGAATAAATGTGAATAAAACAACAAATGATGTTCTTCAAAATCATTTTTTATATTTTCATAAAAAGAAATAGTAATCCAATATTTTCTGCTTCCAAACAAAAAAAGGAGAACTGAAACGTTTCCCCAACTTTAAAACTCTCAACACGACTGCAAGTGTGGGTTCAAAATTAAATTTTCATCACTGCACATTCGCTCAACCAGCCGAATAACGTAAATAATCACAAAATCAAAACCTCTGCTTTACAAATATCACAAAATGAATGCTTTACAACTCTAGAGCAAGGGAATTTATACAATTTTCCACAAAACGTTAGCGTCGACCCTGTATAATACGACTTGAGCTCACCGCATGTCAAATTACGAAACAATATTATTTTGACATTTCCACGCTCTCTACAAGTTCTTCAATAAATATTGTTTGACGGTTAGTTGATAAGACTTGAGACGCCCTAACATAAGTATGTAGTATCCTGGATTCGAGTTGATCCTCCTTCGATTATTAAATTATTACAGTTACAGTTTTCTTAGCGTTTACTAGGTTTTTCTTTAGGTTAATTTACTTTAGTATAGTTTTACAATCACAGATACGGAGTAGAACTGATTGCGCTGTCGTCGTCGCGAGTTTTTTTTTTTTTTCGAATTGAACATAAAACTGAAAAACACAACTTAAATAAAAATCATATAACAGAGAAATAACGACAACGTAGTTAAGGTACTTAAGCGTATTCATATTTGCGCGCTCGCGACGCCATCTTAAGCGTAATCTTTTCTTAAAACTTCGCAAACTTTCATTTTGCTACTTATAAAATACGATATGTCACGTGTGATGAGCACCCACGACAATTCCAAACTGTCCTGTTTGTATTCCATCGAAATGTTTTTCATTTAGTTTGTTAGAACACTCTGTATATTCGTAGCACTAGTGGCTGTCCATCGCACTCACTCATCATCATCACGCGTATACTAGCTGGCTCTCTCTCTCTCTCTCTCTCTGTCCGTCTTCTTCGAAAAGGAACAATGATCATATTTATTTAGTTTTTAGCTATTTAGTCCCACGAGCATTGCGTAATGCGCCTAATCGCATAACCGCAGCACGGGACTGCTGTCCTCGTCGGAGTCGTAGTAGCAGTAGTCCGACTTGACGGCGGCGGTGGCGAAGGTGGCGGCGGCAGCGGCGAGCTGAACGCGGCGTACCGCTTCGCTCACCAGCCCGCCGTCCTTGAGCAGTCGCTGCAGCAACTCGTAGGGGTCGTCGTCGTCGGTGGTCGCCTGCTTGTGGCGGAGGAGGCGGCGCGCGCACGCCGTCTGCTCGTCGGCGGAGCGCACCGCGTAGGGCGAGTTCCGTAGGTACTTCTTCGGGTAACGACGGTACGCCGGCATCGCCTTTAGCGCGCCAACGGCGCAGGTGGAGGAGATGCGCAGGTTCTCCTTGATCTCCAGCACGAGGCCCTCGACATCGCGATGCAGGTGGCGGTAGTCGGGCGGCGGGGCGGGCGTCGTGGCGGTGGTGGCCGCCACCACGCTGCGAGCGTTTGCCGACGGCATTACTCCGCGTAGATCAAACACAAGCACACAACACTGTGTCCTTTCGCACTCGTAGGTTGTGCTCTGCGCACTGTTGTAATTGTGCTTTGTTTTTGTTGTTTGTTGTTCCGTTGTTGGTGACAAGCGTGATTCGGAATCCACAAGATGGCGGTGCTGTGAATTACCCAACTGATCCAACTAATCCAAACGCAAATGCAATCCAATGTTTTGCTCGTTCAGGCAGGGCAGGCTTCACTGACTGTGGTACACTGTGGTGTGCTGTACGTGCACTGTTTTGGTTCGCAGCATAGGTTCGTACATGTGCACCCGCAACCTGCTAGAAAGTAACTGGCAACACAGAAACAGGGCCTGCAGCCTGTGCGCGATTGCCGAATGACGAACCGAATACCGATTGCCAACTAAAACCTAGCACAACCTCCCACCACTTCTCTACACTCTACACAACTTGCTTCCACCACTTATTTTGCTTATCTGTGCACTCACTTTGGCAGTAACATTCCTCCGAGAGCAACACTCACTTGCAAACGCTCACATGAACGCTCGTCGCTCAATCCTCACGTCACGTCGCATTGTTTTGATCGCGTCGTTCGTGCGCGCTCGGCCGTTTACGCAAGTTACGTAGCGCACCGCTCGCGAGACGACCTGTGAATCGATTCAGGTTGCGCTTTCACAACACAACCCACACAACGCGAGGCCCACCACACATATACGAGATACGACACATCCAGCACCTGGCACAAGAGGCGCAGAGGGCAGAGGACGCAGACAGGCGGGCTATTTGTGCCGGTTCTTGCGCTCCGTGCGATGACGTAGTTTCCGCGATCGAAGCGGATGCCCCCGATTAATATTATGACGGCGCGCCGGCATGTAAACGTAAACAACGGAATGCGCCACGCCAGACAACACATGAAGAGGAGGACGCAGGATACAAACACGACAAAAGTTTGATTTCAAAATTTGTTTGCAGATTGTAGCTGTCAACAGATTACAGCTGTCAACCTGTAAACATTCCCTTTTCTAGATTCAAATTTTTTTCGCACGCTCGCAATGTTTGTAAACCCGTAGGCTATAAATAACAATCGTGACTAATACGATGCGCGTCTGTAAACATGACCATGTTTGTTTCTAAAGTCTGCGGTCCCCGCGGCCATCGTGTAATCTTCCACGAAATGTTGTCTAATTATGACCGCGTTTACGCTGCGACCGCCGACCGGAGACCGGACGTTTCCACCGAAAACAAATCGAAATTCATATTCAAACCGATATGCAAAATGTAACGCGTGACGGGAAGTTCGATGAGTTTTACAGGACTCGCTGCATGTAAATTATTATTATTTATCAACAACACATATTATTAGCCATTGCCAACATTATATACATAAAGGACGAATGTTTTTACTCTTACAAAGTCATAAGAATTACAACGTACGTAAATAAAAAAACTCTTGATAAAGCATCGTGACTGAACATGAATGAGTCGTCCACTTATAAATTTTATTTTCAACATCAAGTGTTGTTGGTAGCACCATCTACATTTCAAATTGCAATATCTAATTTTTTTTATAGCAAACTCTGCTATACCACTGGCGCCACCTATAGGCAAAGAAGAGAAGCTAACTTGTCATTTGTCAAGTTCATCAAATCATGTCAAATACGAGAAGTAGTGAAAAGAAAACCGTGATTGCAAGTTAAAATGTCTCAACTATGTAAATTAATAACTAATGTGTTTAAAACAAACCTACGAACAAAGTTACCAACAGTGAGTAATTCTTTACTTCAAATCAAAGAGTATGTAACTTACATAAAATGTACTTTTAGCTGTCATGTCAAACTCAACATCATTACAACTCTACAAGTTCCACAAATGAAGTGGTAACTGAAGCAAATATCAAAGATTTACTAAAGTCGCGGTTTCAAAACGCCAAGGAAATCGTCGTGGAGGACGTTTCGGGTGGCTGCGGCGCTATGTTCAATGTATATGTTGCCTCAACAGAGTTCAAAGGTCTCTCGATAGTCAAGCAACACAAAGCCATTACTGAGACACTCAAGAATCAGATAAAGAGAATTCATGGACTTAGAATTGAAACCAAAGCACTATGATGAGTCTTTGACAATCCTAAACTAAGCCTAGTTAGTATAAAAATGAGAACATGTTAGAAATTGTGATATTAAATTGCTTGATTATGACTTGATGATATTTTGTCATTTCATTATTTATGAAGTGTTTTTGTTGAAGATCTAACCTAAATTTGCGTGATAAAGCCAAAAATAAACTTACGTAAAGTTCTTGTTGGCCATTTTCGGTAGTTTTCCAGCTGCTAATGTCCTTTTGCGTGTAGATCGTGAAGTGCTGCAAGTAGGTGTCGCACTGAAACGTCAGATGCGCGGCGTTCTTCAGCAGTTTTATATGATCCGCCCGATTCACATCAATTTGGTGGTAGGGGGGTGGAAGGGGGCGTGTGCGCAAACAATTTCGCGTAAAAACGCCGATGGCAACGCAACGCACTTGAATTTTCCATCTCGTTACCTTATCAGACAAATACTAAGCATTCCTAAAAACAGTAGATATCATGAAATTAGAATTTTAATAAGTGCTGTTAAGCATGAGCATTGAGTAAACGTTGTCACACTTTGTTCTAAATCAAAGTCTTTTATAAATAATGATTATAATGAATACACATATTATCAATCTGGACAAGTTTGCATTGTTTGCAACTAATCAATAATAGATACCAAGATACATGTAAATGAGACGCGCATTCAAGGAATTTGAGGTCAATTTGAACAATATAAAATACTTATCTGTAATAAATAATAATTGATATTTCAATTAAATAGTAAATTAGAATAGCTTTCGGTCAGAACACCAATAACTTTGTTACTTTGCAAAATAAAAGAAAAGCGAAGCGCTAGGCGAAAAATATAATCGTAATTTGCTCGCACAGCACAAGAAGATCGCATGTAACTCTTAAGGAATCTCAGAAGATGTATCTATACATTGCTGGATTCTGCCGATTCTGCATGGGTGCAAGACAAACACATTTAGGTTCGTATTTCTTTCAGAAAATGTTATTTTGCTTTGTAGAACTTCTAATCATGCATGTTTATTTCTGTGGTTGTCGTCATCTGATAATCATCATATTATTCAAATTTCTGTGGCTAAAAGACAGAAGCAGACAAATCCATTTTTCTGAAAATCAAGTTTATTGTAAAAATATTAATATTCCATATCTGCTTCATTTGTAAAAAACTAGGATCAAAAATATTCATTGGTTTGTGAGTAATCCAAAAGTGTTTAAACAATTTTCCATAAGCGGCAATAAGAGCGGCCAATGTAAATTCTAACCTTTAAAAAAGTGGACATGTAAGCTTCTGCTAAGTGGCCACAGATTTACAGGTCCAATCAAGTTCCTGGTTTGGAAAGATTGAAAAAGTTCCGATTTAGAAGTGTTCATGGATAGCATAGATGGATGAGATGGATAATGAAGGATAGATTGTTAATATAGGCAGCCCAAATGACACTGAATTAAAGAGTTATGAAATAACTAGTTATGAACTTATGACGTGCACTGGAACTGAACTAAACCTAACTTTTTATTTCCAGTTATCGTAGTCCAGGGTACAGGGTAGTGTTAAATGTGATGACAGTTTCTAAACGAGTGCAGCTTCCTCAGATTGTTGTCGTTGATTTTGAGGTTAGACCTAAATGAACTCGCTAGTTGAAATTGCTCGGGAGACGGAGTAAAAAGTTCAGTTTAGTTCAGTGAAATGGTCATATCTGACAAACAAACAAAAAACCGAGAAATTTGCAGTTTTGAACTCATTTAAACTAGTGCAAAAAGTGAAGCATAAACGAACACACCTAAGACTTGTCGAAAACGAAAACACTTGAAAAGTTTAGATCAGTTTAGATATTGGACGGAGTCGTTCGTATTTCGACACGAGAAAAAAAAAATTGATAAAACAGTTGTACTTATCAATATGTATTTATATCGTATGTATAATATTTATATCTTACCTTGAAACAATATTCTGTTTGCCTTAGCGTTACTTATTAACTTACATAGCTTTCATCGTTATTAGTGTTATGTGTTGTGTAATATTTGGACTAACATCATTTTCGTTATGTCTGTTTTCTTCATGTTTCATTGAATAGTATATACAAAAATACAGCGCGCACGCATCGATGCCGTATCGCAATTAAAGAAATTCCTCCAGCAGCGGCCGGCGCGCCAACCTCACACATTTACGAGTGTACGAGTGGAAACATGCGAGACGTTTCTCATCATGTAGCAGATGGCGCGCCAGTCGCACGATGGCGGAGGGGGCGTGTCGGTCGGGATGTGGGAGTTTTAGTCTGGGGTGCGGTGGGGCGTCGCCTAGGTCGGCGTGGGCGTCGTCGACGAGTCCAGATTGGTGAGGTACGCCGACGTGCGGCGCATCGCTGCCATCTGCTTCGGCGACTCGTCGTCGGCGGCCGTCGGCGAGCCGGGCGGCGGCGACGCCGTCATCTCATCTGCAAAACAAGATGACCGCCGGGCGTCACTCAATGCGCACGCGCTACACAACACCCAACCAAAGCGGGACGCCGTCCTGTGCTGCATGATATTCAACGTTTATCGAACTTAAAAACGAAACCCAACAACTCAAGGTATGAATGGCTTTAGCTGAAGATGATGACAGGGCAGGGAGGTTGATTTGGTCGTGTTGGTGGGGGTCGTACAAGCGAGAAAATGGTGCAATCGGTTTTTACCTGGCTAAATTGGGCATCTACTCACCTACTCCTACAACAGACATTGCGCCTGCTAGTGGAGTAGGAGATGGATTCACGTTCGCTATCATCCGGCATTGCTCTTTAACCACGGGGTCTGCGAACAGAAAGCACACAAGACGTCGGTACTGAGACACTTGTGGTTGGCGAGAGGTTCGAGGGTTGGGATAACAGGAGTGTGGGAAGTTTGACTGGGTGAGGGCCGGCAATGTCGATGAAAGGTTGCTGTGATGCGCAACGTGTGCGTGAACAAACTATAATGGATTTATTTGCAAAATAAAAATTAATGACAAAAATGCGCTCCGTGTCGCAATCGATCGAAGGTGGTACTCTCGAGCAGAAAACGCTAATCTCAAGTTGAAGTGTGTTAAAAATGAATGTGTAGGACAGAATTGTAAATAAATCGATGCAAGCAGATTTAGCTGCTGGCGCCCATCTGCTGGGCCACTTGCTCCTTCTCCTGCGTCCTTCGTTCGTCTGCATCCAATACGTGTTTTTCCTTTCGTTATTCAAAATGTCTCCCTATCAACTAAGTTTAATTTAAATTATGCCCAAAAAAGCGTCAGGGAGCAAAAACGTTTCGCGTAACATTTCACCTCCCCCTCGCTCTCTCCTCTCGGCCGTGTTTTGTTTGTTTTTTTTATTTCTGGTTAGTCCAGGTCCAGCGACCAAATCAAAAGTAGTTATACTCCAGCATTCGTGGTTTCCAAGTAAAAAGTAACAAAGATAAATAAACTAAATGAAGCCGCGGCGCGCGCGGTGTATAGGCTTACGATTAGAAACTGCTACCACTGCATCGTTCCTTCAATCCCGCTTCGCATCCGCTCCCCGCTCACTGATCGCCCTCGCTCCTCCTCGGTTCTTCATTAAACTACAAATGAATGTCGAAAACGAGGCGTGCCGTGCGTGTCTCCTATGTACAGAATGGCGACCCCGCTCGCTTCTAGCTCATGTCGAGCGCACTCTGGGCGGCGCGCTGCGGCAACTTACAGAAGTACGAGTGCTCCATTGCGTCGCGCGCCGTCAGCCGCTCCAGGTGATCGTAGCGCAGCAGTTTATCCAGAAAGTCCAACGCTTCGGCGGATACTAGATGCTGGTTTTCGCTGTGCACGAATCGTTCCCATCTCTTACGCGAATGTCTACAAAAAAAGGCAGCAATTAGTCGCGGAACATTTTGAGAGTTTTTCAGAAGGATGGATGCAGTACCTTCCTAGGATGTCATTGAAACGAGGATCCAGCTCAATGTGGTATTTCTCGAGATACTCAAAGAGCTCCTCTGTGCCGAGCACCTTGGCGATGCGCACCAGCTGGTCGTAGTTATCGTGGCCGTGGAAGAACGGCTCCTTGCGGAAGATCATCGA
>JARJDQ010020629.1:0-11088 GCA_030264215.1 Geostiba sp. GC000077
TGCATTCTCGAACCGGACGCGTAAGTAAATTGCAGTTGCAGCGGTCGTTGGCCAGTGCACCACCCCATCGGGACACAAAAAGCTGACCAACTTGGCACCGGATTACGACCACGACCAGAACTCGGTAATGTCGTAATGGACAAATATTTGGAGTTTTTGTCGGCGTTTTGGGGCAGCATTTTATGCAGCGTCTGGGGAGCGTGGAGGTAGTCACTGATAAATGATACGAAATGTCTTGTCCTCGTTGTTTTTCATACATCTCATTACGGTCTACGGATAGCCCAGGCGCTCGAAAACGACAGCGGAATAAAGAATATCTTATAAAGGACGTGGAGGAAAAAATGTGCGAGTAATAAAATTGCCTTCCTCGAATATGCCATTTTTTGGGAGCGGGCATACGTAACCCACCTTTCCTTCTGCTGCCGCTCTCATTTCGGCTGGTGGCGAACATAAAACACTTAACCTGACAGATGACACAGATGATGCATAATATTATGAATAACTCCTTTCTAAAATAAAAGCGCCAGCGCTCGCACAGGTTCGTAATGGAAAAAAATATTAAAATACGGGTGGGGTAGCGAGTTGGGATGTGATAAAACGCCGACCATAAATATTAACCGGTCCGTTCATATTGCGGCGTGCCCGGTGACTCAAAGGGATAGGGACAGGGACAGCATGTCAGAGCGTTCACGTTGTCCACGTCCACACCACTTGCACTTCTCGACTTGCTAAATAATTATATAGGCACAGAGATAAAAGGTTATAAAAGACAACAAATGTAAGTGTAAATAAAAAGACTCTCGTGCAAAAATACAAATTTAACAAAAACGTAAATACTGCCAGCCAAAGAAAAACAAAAGGAGAAGAGAAAAAGCAGAGGACAAAACGTATTCGCATCTCGCAGATCCTGCCTGTGCGGGTACTAGTCGGAATTGTCGGCAAACGAACTGAGGAATTGCGGGCGAAGGAACGAAAAGAGCCGTAAAATGTCGCCGGTGCTGCTGAGCTTTCCCAGCGTGGCGCTGAAGCACAGACATGGGGGCAGGTAGCTGATTAAATAATGTTGTGCGGAGGAAAATTTTCCGGTGGCGAATGCGAGCTGGAGCTGGGCCCGGATGATCGAGGGGTTTTCGGCTGTCGTCTTTATTTGTATCCCCCGTAAGTTGTGTGCGCGATCGGGCGAAGATTGTTCGATTGTGAAATCTTATCGAGACGACGCGGGATGCGGTGCCGAAGGAAGACGAAAACGTATCATATACCCATCCGTATACGGGGACGCAAACCTACATAGCAGGGTGGTCGAGGTCGAATGTAGTGCGGGCACATTCGGAATGCTCGTTTCGAGGACTTTTTCCCGCACCACTCGAAATGCATTCAGCGCGCACTCCTCCTGCGCGGATGTTGGAATGATGCTTTGGGACGAAGATGAAGGGCGGTAAAAGTTCGATTTCTTCACATATCCACGCGCTGCACATTTGCTCGCAATATCGAGAATAAATCAGCGACGCAGACGCAGGCGCTGGCTTGAATAAATAAGAGATGAGATGCGGCTTCTAATAGTGTTTTTAGACGATAGCCGCATCCTCATGGGGGACTGAGCAAGATGCAATATGTGTGTGTGGAAGAAGGAGCGTCGCGGATGAGTTTGGAGCGAAGGAGCTGGCCCCCCCGGTGAAGTGGAGCGGCTGCGGGTTAGAAAACGCAATTACAATAAAGCATTGTCTGGAGGAGAGTGCGACTCGCTCCGACTGGGAGCTTGGAGCGCGCGGGTCGGGGGCCCACAATTTAATGTAATTTCTTTCATGAGGGCCGCAAGATTTGAGCAACTTATGGTGCACGCACACACGTGCTCCCCGCCCGCTTTATTTATTAATCCGCACATACTTATGTCATGCGTGTGTGTTGGAATCTGTGAGGATTCAACTTTTCCCATCCCAGAGAGAGCGCCTGATGGCGAGGGTGGAAATAATATACCGGAATTATCAACGACCGCTTTGTACTACGAACTTTCTCTCCCTTCCACCCCAAAGCACAAAACGGCTTATCCGCATGTATAGGCCATGTGTAGAATCCGTGCTTTCGCCGTTTCTTTCAATGTTCATTTATCATTCGTTATGTTACACGTTACCACGCTTTACTACGATGTGAATCAGGCGCGAGCAAACATAAAGTTTTATTGTAATGCAACACGTAAGCACCTCCTGAGAATTCATAAACCGGAAAGTGATAACACACAGAGATATCGCAATCAGTGACGGTTAACGGGCAAGAAATTAATAATCGAATTCGTTACCCTGGAGTTGGTCACGTCCACCTCACGCTGGAACGCTCTAAATTGATGGGCAGCCTTCAGAGTTAATTGCTCAGGTGGTCTGGTGGCGATGTGTACAATATGTCAAGTTGATGGCTCTCGAAAGAAGTGCACGCGCGTTAGCTTTCCTCAAAATTGTAGTTTATGCCTTATGATATGGTCTCGGGTGAAGGAGCATTTTGCGCCCCTCCCAGCAACTCGTTTCTCGTTTCGTTACCTCCGCCGCGGACGTTTTCTCTCTCCCCCGGTTCTTTTTCCCTCCTTGCCGCAAACGTTTGCGTTGGCTTGGTAAATAAAGACCGTAATACGTAACTCCCGACCAAAACCAAGGGGTTGGCGCCTGGCGACACGTCGTTGGTATTTCGCTGGAAGGTCAAAGCACTGGAGACCTTTGATCGCCCCGAGATGTTTTCCACACAACGCAGCATTTTCAAGCATTCCAACTGGAACTATGCGATCGTGAAACTTAAAACTGGTTATAAGTCACTTGAGCTGGAATTACACTAATTTTCTACTCAATGGAAACCTTATTACGAATCGTACTCATTTAGCAAGTTAGTCAGTGCAAAGGAGTTTTTCTTCCTCGGGGTTTGGCCGGTCTAAATGCGCAAGGAAGTCAGTTAAGTGGAACATAAGAGCAGCGGAAAGTCCCTTCAAGTTTATGCTCTGCCTTCTGCGCGTTGTCCTCCCCAGGCCTGAGGCGTGTGCAACTGCTGCGCCCATTCTCACAATCCTCTACATTAATTCGCGCTTAACGCTGGGATAAGGAGAACCCTTTCTCCTCGACGACTAATGCGCAAAATCTTGTGCTTAGAACGGTCTATCGGCGAGCAGCGGGGATGGCTTTCCAAATCAAAAACAAATCTTCTCTTCGAACGCCAACACAAAGGACGAGAGGGGAGCAAATCAAACACGGTGCATTGCATCCCCGAAAGGCCAAAAGGATATAAAATTACACGCTTGATACACGAGTGTCAACCGACAATGATGATTTACGTCTGTGGCAAAGCTGCAGCCGGCGGAGATTGATCGGCCGTTATTGCAGTCCCCTCCAAGTCTCGTAACCCATGGGAGGGTATAAATTACAGTATTAAGTAATATAATTTCTTCGGTCATGCCAATGTGTAGTTGCAGCAATCTAAAAAGCAATTTGCAGAACGTCTCCACTCTCCTGGGGGGTGTTACCGCGTGAAATGCTATCAATTTCATTTGTATTTAGTTACCAGGAAGTCTTCAAATTACGGAACTCGATTTGCAATGAAACACCATCTCCAGAAAAGCAGCTTCGATTTTCTGCTTCTCAAAATGTGTAAGGATGCGTAAGAAGAAATTGGTTCCTTCGTTGTGCATGGAGTGTGATGTGACTTAAGGGGCCTCAATCCGTCTTTAAAATTGCGTCCTCTTCTTCAAACCAAGAGGGATTTCTTCTTTGTGTGCTGATTTTACTTCTGCCGAGTCGCCATTCTTAGAGTAAAATCACGCAGAGAGTTATAGAGAGTTATGGATAACGACTATACGGTCGCTTAATGTCCTAATTAAACTCCCGCGCGCTCCCCCCAGACGCTCGAGGAAATCGTGCGATCGTTTATAGTTTTTGGCCTGTGGGACTTATCGGCACCTTAGCGCAGCGAGCAGATAAGGCGGAATTTAAGGCGGCGACGAAATCGTTACGTTGATTTTTATGGCCGCTCCTTATTGTAACGTCGAACGTTATATGTTACATGTGCCCACACATAAACAGCGTCGCGACCATAGCTTGGAAACTCATTCGGAAAGTCGTCCAGACGTGCGATGCCAAATATTTGCGATGCGGTTTAAGAATGCGCAATGGCGACGGAGGAAACAGCTTAGAAGCAATTAAGCGTTAATATTTTATGAGGGATGCGAGATCAGGCAGTGTGAGGGAAGTGCAAAGGTCGCAACCTTGTTGAAACTTGGGATTTTTCATGAATACATTATTCCCCTCCCGAAACGTTTGGCACGTTGACTGCGCGGGGAGTGGAAAATCCAGGATGCGAACGGCGAGCGTGTGTGTAAATCTTTTCCCAACTTCTTCGCCGTCTACTTTTCCCGGCGAGAATCTGCTACATATTGTGCGAAAGCTTTCTTGCATCGCGCGTCGTAGATATTCCGAGTGATAAAATTTTATTCTGGAAATATGCAAATTGAGCTTAACTTTGACTTCAGTATCGTGTAACTATGTGGAAGGCGCGCCATCGTGTGCGAACACCGCGCAGATAGCAGAAATCGATGCTTAAAGAGTAATAAAGGGCGCATTCATCCATCCAATCGCAATTTACGTGGGTACAAACAATCGGTTGGATTTTCAGCAAAAGAATTTGCAAATGCTCTCTCTCTCCCGATCTGCGAGGATGTTCGGGGGAATCCAGCCGAGGAAAGGGTATTTTTTTGGTTCTTTGTCGTGTATTCCCCGGGTTTTCCCACTACAGCATCCCCGGACTGCCTGACGCATTCGAATGTAACGTGTTTGCCGATCGAAGTGGAGAATTACGCTGCGGAACTCCTTCCACTAACGAGTTATTTCCCAATCAAGGAACTGCCGAGGGACGCACGACTGACCGCTCGCACACAACGGCGTGGGATAGACGTACGAAGACCTTCGCCTCCGTACCGACGCGACGGGGGCCCTAATTACAAAATTGATTCGAGGTGAAGCGATTCTCACGTCCGAACAAATCCCGTAGGTGCGCGCTTTATTAGATCATTGCTTTACTACACAATTCCATTACGGGCGTGCGGCGTGCGGCGGCGGCGGCGGCGTACGCTGTTTGTCTTTCCCCGGCTGGCCGATAATAAATCAATGCCGTGGAATTAAAAATTTATTGCGACCGGCCACACTCGAGGTGGTGTCCGGATGGCTCCCATGTGGAATGTGCCTCGCACAGCCTCCGAACACGTCACTTTTCTTTATGACCCGCGCACGTCATCCGTGCAAAGTTGGAGATGTGCAGCTCCGAAGGCCCCGAAGCACTTCACCGCGCTAAAAGCGCCCCAGCTTGACTCACTAGTGCACATGACGCGAATGTAATAGCAATGCATTATGTAAGTGCTGCCAGCATTGAACCAAAATCCAAAATGTGTTATTATTGTTTTCGATCCATACTGCCTCCGTTGCGCTCAGTCACATCTCTCGCAAACTTCTCTAATGCAGTTTGCATGCGACATAAATGTCCTCGACCTGTGGAGATTTTCGAGCGCGCACGAACCGAGGCATAAAACAAACTGAAAAGCTCCGAGGTAAATCTCACTCTGTCCACGCTTCCTCCGATGCGGATATCTATCGTAGTTTTATATATCGAATAGAGTGGAAGAAGTGGCGGCGTCGGCGGCGGCAGAGGTTGAAGATGCCCGCGCGCAGATAAGCAGCCAGCCGAAAGAGGACGAGATCGAGGGCCGCGCTCGCGCAGGCTAGAGGTCCTTAGCTTCTGTTAACTCAGATAACAGGATAACGTCCTGTCGCTACCGGCCACTTGAGTAGCTGCGCCGCAAATCCTAGTCGTAACTTACACCCGGGGACGGTCGGGCGATAATCCTCGAGCTTCAATAACAAATGCTCTCGTGTCTCATAATCTTATTAACGTTGCCTCCAGCTCAGGCTGTGTCGACCGTGAGCCGGACCTTATGTCCATTTTCATCTCGGGCACAGAGTCAACGTCCTAATAGTACATTACATACTAAACGTGGAAAACAGTGTTTTCCACATTACGAGCGAAATATTTACTCGCGACGCGAGTTGTTTTCCACTTGTATGTACAGTATGTACAGTACTTTAGTCTGCCATGCATAGACTAAGTCAGAGACACGCACATTGCGTGAGCACACAAGGACAGTGTGCAAGGAACCGCCGAGAGCGCGCCGCCGAGCGATTGTATTTATCCATTGCTTTTCTTATCTCCTTCGTTGTTTTTTTTGTTTTCCACTTATATACAATACAATTTACGTTGCTTTCCACTTAGGTACGTAATGTATATAAATGGAAAACACCTCGCATTGTTTTCAAAGCCACCATATTGATCGGAAATCATTGTTTTCGACTATGGGAGCAGATAAAATAGTGTTATTTTACATTCCTATATTATTATATTCGAATCTAATTTAGACTCAAAATTTGATGCTCTTGCAGAATATCCTCACCCAGGCAGTCATTAGTGCGAAGATTTTGGTGAGTTGACGTGGTGCGGTCCTCACCAACATGATTTTGCATTTTGGCAGGGCAGAGCAAGCCGCGGTAACTAATCAGCCTACTCGAGTTACAAGACGATATGGCAAACAATATTGCAAGTAACCGCGCGGCTGCTTCAAGTTAACGAAGTATGACTACCCAACCTCGCCGTTTTGGGCGCAAAATGGGCGCCCCGTGTCAGGGGCCGAACTATACCCCAAGTATTGATTATTATCGAAAGTTACAACTTGCGGCCTCTTCAATCCATGTAGAAACCGAAGCACATTTATATTCGTCTTGCACCTACACCAGCAGCTTGACGTTTTGTGCAAAAGTCCGGATTAATTGCCCTCTAGCCGCATTGATTCGCTGTAGAAAATCAAACTTGTAGCCGTTTTCCGCTCCACTTGCTTCGCATTAATTCGATATCCGGCTACTGGTAATGCAGACAAGGTGGAAAAATTGCTTCTTTTGACAAATTGGGTCATTGTATTTGTTCGAGCATAATCAATATCCACAATGTAACTTGCATTTCGAAAGTTTGTATAGCGCAGGAAGTGCATCGACATTCGCCATCTTCCTCCACTAAGGGTGTTGGGTGTATAGTTCGCAGGTTGGTTCGTAGCGTACACAAATACATGTAAAGCGGCATCGGAGATGGAGGGAAGTTTGCACACGTTTAGGTCCTGGCTATTTTTTACTCCAAGCTCGTTTTGCTTTCTTCCGTCTTCCGGCTTCCTCTTCTCTAACGGTTTTAGCGTTGGTCCGTTACTTTTTTGCATAAATCCTTGCGTCGAAGCAGAGTGAAAGAGTTCTGGCCATACATTATGACATGAATTATAAGTAGTTGCCTCGTTCCGGAGCGGCAAAAATATATTTTACGAACTTTCAATTTTTTTCTTCGTCTCGCTCGGTCCGAACTTGGCGCGAGAAACACACACAGGACGTAAGCATGGCGCACCCATGGCAGGAAATGTTGCCGGAATGTTCGCCAAGTCGCTGCCAAAGAACGCAGTCGGCAAAATTGCTAGCAATAAGGGCAAAAACGCGCTTGGCGTGAAGTGAAAGAGTGGAGTGAAGATCTCTTTTTTATGCAGGGGCTGCGGAGGGATTCGTATTATTTCAACGCGGGCCCCCCAATATGTCTTTACGAATGGCCACTACTATCGCCAAAAACGGGCATCCTTCCACGCTGGGGCCACTTTCCGAAAACCCTTTTTCCATATGATTTACAATGCAATTCGCGCGCATTTAAAACATTTTTCGGCGAAATTTATATATTTTGTCGGTGGCGCAAACGGCGACGCGAATGGGGCGCGAATTTATATCTCGCACGTCGAAATACATACATACAGCTTTTTTTATCTCGCTGTTATCTATAAGCCGCGCCGCCGCCGTCACTGCAGCCGCGGCGGCTGGGCGCGCTCCCGGAATAGTGCGCACTATTCCCGGTTTGCCGAAGTGCAAATTTATCGACGTGCTCTAAAGTTTCGACAAAACGCAAATCGTGCGCGAACAAATCTCCGAAATGTACGTGCGATTCCCTCTGTTTCGTTGTACCAATATAACGGAGATAAACCCTGTCAAAACCGCATTGAAATGATAATTATAATCGCAAACAAATTTATTGTATTACATGAATTGATTTCACAGCGCAAACGAGAAACGAGATTAAAAGATTTCAATTGGCATCGGTAGTAAAGTGAACGAAAACTTTGCGACATAATAACATAACCATCAAAAGACGACGAGGTAATTGGGAAAATATGAAGAAAATGATAATTTGCTACCGACTCATCGATAAGGTGCGCGCCGAATACCTAATGCTCACCCATCGATGAAGACCCCCAGGAAAGGCGAAAGTTGGCAGAAACGAAATTGTAATGCACCTGATGGCAGTCGTTCGGCCGGAGCCGGCAGCGGCGCCGGCACCAGCTGGAGGGCATCAGGCAGCAGTCGAACCCTCTCTCGGCATTCGAACACGCGGAACGATGAGATTTTCCAAACGCCCGAACATCGAAAATGCAAATTGTGCATCCATACAATTTTCCTGCTCGCAGTCTCAATCGATTTTCGTATACCTTGTGCACACAAACACTTGCAGCAGCTGTAGAGGTATTAAGGGTGCGAAGAGGGTGCAATTGCGGGGCATATTTGGTTGTTGCTATCGATCCAGATCCCGCATGGATTTTGATCTGCGTCAAACGGCTTTTAACGTGGAACACGTTTTACCAAGTGGGTAGGGTGTAGAGCATCGGCGTGCTCTACACTCGGACACGCGGACTACGCACACGTACACCGCGCACCACATACGCAACACTCGCGAGCGCGTCTCAACACACGTTACTTCGTTACTTCTTTTGTTGTTTCATCCTATTTCTACTTTTCTCTAAGTTCTTAATATATGTATAAAACTTATGTGCGTATTACTCTAACCCTCATACCACGTGTTCCACGCTAAACACGCGGATGTGTCGGAGATAAACCCTACTGATTTTTTTGTGCCGCCGAAGTGCATTTGATGTGCGTAGGGGGTTGAATTTTTCATGCATGCAACGAGTGCTGCAAATTGAGGCCTAAATTATTAAGCTTGCTTGATGATTTAACCCTGTGCACGGGAGCTGCAGTCGCACACCACCGCCGCCACCGGACGTGATTGTTTCGTGCGGTGGGGATTTGTCACGCGCCACCAATATATCACCACTGGCGAACACACCTGTTTACGGCCACTCCACCAACTGGAAAATGGCTAGTTAACAAATGCGTCAAATTACCATCACGGGTGGCTTACAGCCAACGACCGTCGACTTTTGATGCAGGCGATAATGAAGCAAAACGCTTCGCGCCAACGTCCAGCTCGCATCCTGACGACGCACGCGCGCCCTGGTGATTATGTCAGCCGTATGATTTACTAGGCGAGGAGCTGCATGACGCCCGTTTAACGGCTATCAAATGCCATCGAGGCGAACGCGTGCCTTTTGCGCGTGACTTCCCGATTATGGCAGCCACCGAGCTTTCCGGCTGGCAGCCAGACACTTTCGGCTGCTGCCGCTGCCGACTTGAAAAATCACCCGCACAACGCCCAATGTCAGATAATCATTTTCCTTATAATCTTAAGTGCCGACTGGCGGATGCGGCGGAAGATGCGCACGCACGATGAAGCTCGCGTGAAAAATGCAGCGCGCTGCTTTGACGAAGCTATAAATCATATCAAAATGTGTTAGCATATTTCACAATGCATTCGGCGTGTACGTAATGTGTACGTTTAACGATTTCTTTGTTATCGTGCGCATTCCGCATCTCGCTGGCATAATGGTTTCATGAACCGAGGCAAAATAGACGAGCGAGCGCGTATTAATCTTCAAGAGATGTCATAAACTGGGACTGTGGGACTGAAAACACTTATAGACGGATTTAACGCACATTTCGGTCAAATTTCACGCGATTACATCACATTTAATAGCAATTTCAACAGAGCATTTAATCAACACCGAGAGACAGTTTCAAATTCATCAAATTCATGAAAACATAAAATATTTTGGATGTTCTCATTGAGCGAAAAAAATAGGTAAATTGTTCTTCATGGACGAGATATAATAGATGAATAAAGTTTCTTTGTCAACTTTGTTTCTAATTATTCTATTGTTTTAAGTGAAGGTAAAGGTTATTGAATTATTACTTAATTTGTTATCAATTCCAATTGAAATTTTGGTTCCACTGGCAATATCGTTAAAGAAAGGGAATTTTAAAGTTATAATCCTGAGCTTAAAAATATAGACTAGAAAACATGTTACTTTATAATTCAATTTCTCCTACGATTTTTCCAATGGATCAAAAATTGCAATGGGAATAATTAAGAAATACATATTTGTAACCTAAAAATCGCAACTTTGACGACCTCGTGTGACCAAACGAAGAGAGTTGGAAAATTATGGTATTATGATTTTCTACTCAGAATGAATCTAAACCATATTATTGCATTTGAAATGAATATTATTCAATGTTGGGCCAATATTAAATGTCTGCTTGGGCTACGGCTTAGTGCTAAGTATTACAAGCATTTCGTGTTGTAGAAAACTAAAATTCAATGGTGAAACTTGCAAAATTAAAGTTTGGCTGCACTTAGCGAAATATCCAGCTTAATACGACACAGTTTTTAATATGCATTGTTTGCTGTGGCAAATGCACCACGTTTACCACGCACCATCTGCAAACAGAGTGGGAAGGTTATGTTTTTATGAATGTGCCGCTTTATCAAAATTTACACAGCACTCCCAAAAATTACAATGTTCCATTTCAATCATTCCCAACACTTGTGCCAGTGTCGAATGCTTATAATATTGACTTTATGTAATGCGTAGTTGGTAGTTTTATTAATTTGCGCTTTGCGCAGAACAAATAGGAATTTTTGGGGTATGTGCGCAAAAATGTATCTGCATACTGCACTCTGCAGCTGGTAGGCCACTGGGGCGATATATGGCTCGATTCTGTAACTTTTCTGAAATGTAATTTAATTTAATGTAATGTTAGTAAAATTTCAAATGTTATACCAACTTAACATTTTAGCCTTATTTTGGTATTCCGTAACTCAAAA
>JARJDQ010020644.1:0-11485 GCA_030264215.1 Geostiba sp. GC000077
GAATAAAATATTTGTAGCCCTGTAGCCGCAAAACAGAAATTAAAGCAACTAGATCAGCTGATTACACCGCACATTGATGACCTTGAGAGAACCAATCAGAATAAAGCATTCTCACAGCGAGCCATCAGACATAATATGTATGTGTGGTTGCCTACCGTAAATATGGAAGTGTGACGTCACACTATACAACATCTAGGAACAAAATTGAAAGTTGAATAGTTTAGATAATATGAACCTTTGTAATATAATTATTCGATTTTCAGAGGTACTTACAAAACTAAGTCGAAATAAATTATAAGCAAGAATGTTTTAAAACAACTTTATTCAATTCAAACTTCTTGCGGACAAAATGACGGTGTGTTCGATGTTTCAGTTTCTCACACCTTCCCTGCCAGACAGACGACGACTCACCTAATCCCCCTCCCAATGCAAACTCTTCTTGTTTATGTTTATATTATACCTACATATTCAACGCGCTAGTTGTAATCAATCACAAAAGACAAAACGTTTAACTTTTCACACCTTCTTGCACCACAGTACCAAAAACATCATAATGTGCGATCTACCAATTGTTCCCGATTATCAACATGAACAAGATACTGATTACCAAGAAGTAGAAATGGGTAATTGCAGCATAACTTATAAAATACATGAAAATCTTCGTCGTGTAGTAAACTAAATGCTTATAAACTAAGGCTGTGTTTTGTTTACTTCTTGTATTAGACTTGGAATGGGACTCCATGACTGAAGACATGAAATTCTGTTCGTATTGTTTCGACACCAAGCAACCAGCATCAGTTTATCAAACACACTACATGTACACGCTGGAGGGTAACGTAGAATGTTCAAAACTTCGTCGTGACGGCTGTCCAAAGTGTGGCGATGTCGAAGACAAAGCGCATGTTGCCGAAAGATGTTTGAAAAGTCGGGTTAGACGCAAGTATGGCGGCGGTGTTACAAAGAGGACAAAAAGGTACAAACGTGCGCCTTCGCTGCGAATTCAACTCTTGAGGAATCTTACAATCAAAGCAATCACTAAAGAAATGCTGTTACAAATATAACGTGAAATTTAATTTCGGAGAATTTTAAGGGTCTTCTCCCTTAAAGAAGAAGGCGAGGGAGAATTATGATTGACTGATTGGCACCTCCATTAAATGAAGATACAGGAAACAATGTAAAATTTTTGTAGATAAAATCAGGTGGCAATGCAAATGCAAATAGATTTTGTTTCTTTTTATTGAATGTCATATTTTGTGACTTGCGACAGTTTGCATAATGTCCCGGTACCGTTCAGCTGATAAACATCCCCATCCCCATCCTGATCCTAATTCTGATCACCTCATGCATCACTATAAAAGGTCCGCACTGGCACTCTCACTGCTGGATGAAATTCCCAGCTCGGCTCATGCGTTGCGATCGCCACCATCTTCTTCCTCATTGGAGGACAGGGACAAGAAGCCAGCCAGGCGATCAAGACGAGGCAAGTTTTACACTTTCATAGTTTCACAGATTTCTTGTGTGTTGTGTGTTTTAACAATTTGTATTTTGTTTTGTGATTAGCCCACCGTTTATGTCGCTACTGCTACGAAAGAAAGGAACCGGCTGAAGTATACTGCTCGCATTTCATGTGCAAAATCACTGGCGTCGCCGAGTGTCCCAAGCTACGACAAGATGGCTGCGCGCAGTGTGGTGATCGCGGCGATCAGGCCCACCATGCGGACATGTGCACCAAATCAATGAAATTGTCAGCGCGTTGTCGCAGCATGCTGCGACTGAAGTTTCAGAAAAGGGAGCCGCTGCGCATCGTCCTGCTGAAGAAGCTCACGCACAAGCTGTGGCTGGAGAAGCGCGCCGGCCGCCAGCACACATCACGCAATCAAAATAAAAACGGGTAACAACCAGCATAAATAATGTGCAAAACATTTCAAAATAAAGCAATAAATTCAACCTGTGTTCATGTGTTTTACATCATTCTCATTCTCAACACCTTGAACACCTTCTTTTTGATGTTGTCCTTTGTTTGAACGGATTTTGTCCTTCCACATCTTGTAGATTCGTTTAGCGCACTTGCGCCCCAAGCGTTTCAAAAGTCGGAGGCGCAGCGACATATTCTTCTTTGAGCCGGACCTGTGTTGTGGATATTGATAGTCTGGTTTTTCGGTGACATTGACATCCACTTCATATCGACGACGGCCGCAACGCGGACAGCTATTGCGCCTCGGCTTCAAAGGCTTATCATCGCGGCTCTTTTGCAATCTGTGCCGCCTTTTGCATTTGTGCGGCTTTTCTATATTCAATGTTCGATTCAAACAGAGTAACACAGCAATAGTTAGCATATTAAGCATACATGATACACCAGTACGGCTGTGCCTAATGATAGTTTACCTCGTTTAATCTCGCGCTGCTTTTCAACGGCCAAAACAAGGGATTGTATTTCCGTTTCTAATTGATCCGGCATTTGAGGCGCACTGGCTCGGCTCACGATTCGACAGTTGATTTGCGTGTGACGTCTGAGTGATCGACGCACACTTTGTCAAATTAAGACAAAAACAAGTTTTCTTTGCATGCAGCTCCATTATTGTGAATTCAAATCAAGTTGATTTAAAAAGATGCAGCATCGAACTGAGAATTCAAACTGCAGTTTTGAAGATTTTGGAAGAGGTTATGTTTTTAAATTTATTTGATTTCCCAGAATGACTGTAGGCAACACACAATGCTCGCATTTTAATGCTATGCTCATGTTAGGCAACACAATATGCATGTTAGCAGTTGGCATTTGCACACTACTTATTTGACAAAAACAAGTTTTCTTTTGCATTGCAGCTCCATTATTGTGAATTCAAATAAAGTTGATTTAAAAAGAAGCAACATCGAACTGAAAATTCAATGTTCAGTTTTTTGAAGATTCGAAGAGGTTATTTTTAAAATTTTTATGATTTCCTAGAATAACTGTTGGCAACACACACTGCTCGCATTTTAAAGCTACGCTCACGTTAGGCAACACAATATGCATGGCATTTAGTTTGCATTTGTTTTACAATAACAAGGAGCAAGCCTTGCAATATTGCTTCTCAAAAAACAAACGTAAAACAAACTTCAAACACTCCCAAACAATTCATTCTGCCGCTGCTGTGCCCGCGCCATTCGGTTGAAATCCACACTAGCAGAAATGACGTACTACTACTGGAACGAGGCTTATGGCTTTTATCCAACTGTGCCACCACCATTGCCTACAGGTAACCATAACCACATTATAATACAGTGCAATACAATAGTTCAGTGTATATAATTTAATGTGAATAGCATCGGAAATGTGCCGCTACTGCGCCGACGCGTATGAACCTCCCGCGGTATACTTCAGCCATTCGATGTATTCGCGAAGCACCGGCGTTGCCGAATGCCCCCGATTCCGGCGAGAGGGCTGTCCGCGGTGTCATGCGCGCGGCGACAGGGCGCACGAACTATCCAAATGCAGGAGGCCACCGAAATCGCCGAAACAGTACATCTGCCTGATGCAGACGCAGGAAAGGAAGCCGACGCGCCTCGTTGTACTAAAGAAGATAAAGCGCAGGTGTCCTGGCACTGCGCAAGCGCCGCCGACTCAATCGAGGCAATCAGCGCAGGCGCAACCGACTGGGCCAACTGAACCTACTTCGTCGGACCAACCAACGCAATCGAACCTACCAACGTAATTTGAATTTGCGAATCATGCTGCAAAATTATTAATGCGTTTTTTTCATATTTCTAATTTATATTATTATAAAACTAAAAACGTTTGTCATACATTTTTTATATACAAATATTTACAACATAATACAAATTTCATTTGCATCAAAAGTTGATTTCTGATTTCTGAGATTTTTGTCTGTACAGGACTGGTCGGATTGCACGGATGATTCTTCGCAGTGCAATAGTTTTTTCGTACGTAGGGCTGAAACGCGGTGTTTTCGCAGCGCGAGCCTGGGCGGAAAATAAATGTTTTCGCATTACACCTTCTCACAATATTTCATTTTCGGCCCAAAATTGAGGGCAGAAAAGCATGTTTCAGAGGCATGCGAGCAAAAAATCTGTAACTGTGCATATTTACCTGTGAATGTATGCGGTTAAAGTGCATTGAATATAAAATAAAGTACTGGGAGTCGTAGGATAAATAAATAAATTCCGTTTTCGCTTATATTTTGATATATCTACAATGCAATCTTCTCTCCGTTCTATGTACTTACAATCCTTACAAAAACAGTAGTGAAATGTTTAATAGTAATAGAAGCATTTTAAAATATTACAAGAAATTATGTACATTCTCAAGTATTTATAACATTTAACCAAAAATATTACTTCATACTTAGCTTATGGTTAATACTTATTAGTCAAGTTGTTAGCATATTATAATACATTAAAGTAAGTTAAGAAATCAAGAAGTGTTTTACGACTAGATCTTTTACAATAACATGTTCTTTCTTCTTTCTACGAGTTCTAAATCAAGAATGTTCTCACAATGAATAGTAAGCATGTTGCAGATGTAAACATAATTGATGACGTGTGAATCCTTCCCTTTGAGTTTGGATAAATCCCACCACCAACATACGGCTCGATATTGCTAATAGATTTATTGTAATTGGCAAAGTACCAGTTCATATTATTCTCTGTTGTAGGCTCTGATGGGTTTCTTTGGGTTTCACGATTATGAGCCATTGGGCTAAGCTCGTCATTGGTGTCAGCGTCAGCAGTCACATCAACATCATCAAAATCGAAGTTGCCAGTTGAAGAGATCTCCAAATCGCCTAATAATGGCGCTGAAGATGACAACGGGTTTTGCACCTTGGTGATGCTCGATCTACCGCCCATCTTATTCGGCGTGATTTGCCCACCTGGTATCAACAGTGCTGACAATGGTGTGCCGATAACGTTCTTGTCGAAATGCCCAGGTGAAGAGTGCGACGTCTCCAAATCGGTATCATTGCGCAATTGTGGATTTGGTTTGATTTTGGTATTTGTTTTAGGGTTGCCTACAGGGACCACAGGTGCAGGTGTAATGTGAGGTTGGGGCGCCAGTTTGGACACTGCTAACGGCATTGATGACGCCGGCGTCGCTAAAATGGGCACTCCAGGCACATCGACGACTTCCTTGAAGATATCATCGAAGTTATCGTTGATCTGCGTTTTGATCCCGGTTTTGGTCGGTGTTCTTGTTGTAGAGGTCTGCCTTTGTACTTGATGTACTTCGGTGACCTGGGTGACCTTGGCATTATCATTGTCATTGTCTATGCTGGAGGTTGTATCCTCACTTTCTTCGTCGTCCTCATACTCATCGACGTCGACGCCTTCAACGAATGCAATGTCAGATTCGGTGGTGGTGATTGGTTGGTGCTGCGTTGGTTTTGGATGGCCTTCAGTGAAAAGCTGAGGTGTGACTGTGAAGGTGTTGCTGGCTGCAGACACTTGGGCCGACCCTCTGGGACTAACGGTCGTTTGCGTGATAGGCCCACGTTTGCTGATGAAGCTGGGCGTGCTGTGCGGTTGGTTAGTGGGATCGATTTGTGCGGAGGCTAACCTCGTTAGGTTGACCTTCTCCACAGAGCTGACCCCGATGGTGAAGTTGCTTTTCAAGCTGGGCGACGCCTTGATATCGTCAGGTACGGCTTGTCCAGGCTGGGCAATGGGGGTAAAGCCACCTGTGCCGGGCAGTAAGGGGATGAACCCTCCAGTGTATATTTCTGGATGTGACGGCGGCATCATGCCAATGATGTTGTGCCTTTCGGGTAAATCCGGCGGCGGTGGCAGTCGGCTGGCCACCGTCGAGATACCCGGAATGATTTGTGGATGGGGCGATATGGGTACATGTGGTAATTGTACATGGGGCAAGTGGTTACCTTTACTGGGCTTGTTCACAATGGCGGTTTTACGTTCAGCACTTCCCCCGACATTGACCTCGGGCACTTTCGGCATCGCCATCTTCCCTTTGTCAACACGAGTGGTCCCAGCTCCAGCTCCAGCTCCAGAACCAAGGAGATTGTTCAGATTTAAACTGGGAAGTGGCAACCCAAAGAATGTGAAACCACTGCTGCTTGGTGATCCAACAACACCTTTCGGAGTATCAGGAACTCTCGTCTTGTTCTTGCTAGCCGCATAGATGACTGGCGTATCTCCAGGTATCAAGTGTGGTGAGCTGTACTTTTGATTCGGCTTGCTATTCGGATGTTTCTGTGGATGCTGCGCTAACGATTCATTGTAGGGGTAATCGATGTACTCATCATAGAAGTAGTCGGATTCTTCCGGGGACGGAGCCAGTTGATTCTGGTTCTTATCAAACTGTGGTTTGGTTTTGTTCTGGTGCCGCAGGTTCTGCCACTGCTGAGTGTACACTTGTGACGTGCCATAGCTGGAGCTACCTGGAGCCGTCAACAGTTCCGCTTCGCATCCCGGCGCTACCGGATCGTTGTGGCGTTCTTCAGCTTGACACTCCTGTCGTGACAGTCTCACCTCTCTCAATAAACTGCCATCTAAACATCGAGGGCCCATTAGTTGTTGCTCCTGAAGCCATGCTCTCAACCATAACAGACTGCAGGAACATTCCAAAGGATTACCTAAAAGAAGAACACACATAATCTATAGAACCTTTTACTTTAGACGTACTTTAGAAGTTTTACCATCAATATCCAAGACAGCAATGTTCCCCCTCAACTTCTGAATGACATGCTCGGGGAAACTCATCATCTTGTTATTCCGCAAGCTCAGCACCCTCAATCGCGGCATGCCATTGAACGTTGCCCCTTGCACCGAGCATATCCGATTGTTATCCATTCGCAGCTCCACTAGCCATTCCATGCGAGCCAAGCTCGGACTGGACACTTGACCCAATTGATTATTGCTCAGATCCAACATTTCCAAAGACCTCAGACTTCTCAATCCAGCATCCTCCAACCCACTGAACTGATTCCTACTGATATTCAACATGACCAAACGTGGCACATGATGGAAGGCGTTAGTCCCAATCAACTTCAACTCGTTGTCTTGCAGCTCTGCCGTCTGCAGTGAGGGTAAGTTACTGAACGCCGCATTCGGTACTTCAATCAGTTTGTTCTGGCTGAGCTTCAAATTCTTCAACTGCGGTAACGCGTGAATCGCCTTGGATTCAATCTCCTGCAAGTCATTGTTATCCAAGTCAAGGATCTTGAGATTGAGGAGATTGTCAAAAGCCCCACGGCGAAGAGCTTGGATAAAATTATGGGACATTTTAAGTTCTTCCAGAGAAGTCAGACTACTTAAAGTGTCCGGATTGACGTTGTTCAGGCGATTATCAGTGAGATCTAGTTTACGTAGTTTCTTCATGCCGTAGAGTCCAGGTGGAAGGTGTACTAGACTGTTGTGCGATGCATCGATGACTTCCAAGTCCCTGGTAGTCTCCAATGTCCCCGATAAGATCTCCGTCAATTGATTGCGACTGATGTCCAGTTTGCGGATATTATCAGCTCCGTTGAGCGCATCTGCAATGAGAACGTCCAAACGGTTCTCGCGGAGATTCAACTCTAACAGTCCATTGTTATCTTTTAAGACGTTGGGGTTAAACTTAGAAATGCGATTCTCGCGTAAGTCAAGCACCTCTAATTTGCTGAGTCCACTTAAGGTGTTCTCATCAACACTCTGCAACGCGTTCCTGCCAAGATAAAGCTTTCGGAGCTGAGGGACCGTACGAAACACGCCGGGTGGAATTCGCTGAATAGTATTCCTGGATAAATCCAACATTTTCAATTGCGGGAGGTCTAGATCCGGAGAAGGTTGGTGCGGAATATTCGAGATGGCGTTGCGGGACATGAAGAGATACTCGACACCTCTTGGTAGCCCAGGAACAAACTCCATGAGCTCGTTCTGACTCACATCCAGCTCGTACAAGTTCAATAAGTGCCTAAACGATGCCGGATGTAGGGTTACCAGCGCATTCTCCGACAGATTCACGTGCTCCAAGCTTGGGGTCATGAGAAACGCGGCGGGGTCCACGAAGTTGATCTGATTACTGCTCAGGTCGACCTTGCGCAGTTCAGGAATGTTACTGAGCAGTCTCGGCGTGATCCTTCGAAAGTAATTACCACTTAAGTCGAGGCCTTTGAGAGCAGGCAAATTCCAAAATGGCGCCTCGAGTCTGTCACTTAAGGAATTGTTCTTCATCCGCAGCTCACGCAGCGCGGGCATTCCAAGGAACGCCTCTCTATCAATAATATGCAGTTTGTTGTAGTCGAACCTGAGATACTCCAGAGTTGGATGACCTCGCAGCGAACCGAACGGTATCGCCTCCAAATTGTTGCTGCTCATATCCAAGAAGGTCAGCCTTGGCAACGCGTCCAGAATAGCGCGCAGCTCGACCACGTGCGAGATGTCATTGTTCGTGAGAAAGAGCTCTTCGATTCCGCTGCCCCCGCGTTGAAGGAACGCTTCCGGATGGACGCGCCGCACACGGTTGTTGTTCAAATCCAGCGAGCGCAGTTCAGGCACACGATGAAATGCCCCATTAAGCAGCTCGACGATTTCGTTGTTGCTCAAGGTCAGCTTCTTCAAGCTGGGCAAATCCACAAAGGCGGCTTCGCCCAGGGTCGTGATCAAATTGAAATCCAACCGGAGGATCTCCAACGCTGGCAGGTCCCTTGCAGCTCTGCCCACAACGCTGGCATCCTGGATTTTGTTCCCCTCCAGGGACAACTCCTTCAGGGCAGGGAGCCTTGATATAGAACGCAGGTGCATCCAGGAAACCCCGCAGTTGGAGATGTTAAGGAGTTTCAAACGCGGAAGGTCTTGGAACAGGCCGGCGTCGAGTTTGTCCAAACGCACACTGCCGGTAATTTGGACCTTCTCCAGACTGGGTAAGTTCCGAAAGTGTCTCGGTGATAACTCGATGATGTTGGTGCCTTCGGTTTTGATGTAACGTAGTTTTGGAAGGCTGCTGAACTGTGGCAGTCGTTTCATTGTGTTGGACTGTATGGTCACGGCTTGAAGCAGGTTCTGGTTGATGAGGGACTCTTCGGGTAGACTGCGCAGGTCTGGTTCGACGATGAACAGCTCCATGAGGGAATCTTCAAGGCCGTGTAACCAACCGTTGGAGACACGCTCCAAGTTGTTGTATCGCAGCATTAAGCGCATTACTTTTAGTGGAAGGAATGCTTTGCCTGGCAAAGACGGTAAATTGTTGTTCTCCAGGATTAACTCGTCGATGGGATGTGAGATGAATTGACTGAGCGCTTTTAGACCTTCCACTACTCGTGGTAAATCACTATGCGAACACCTAAAGAACACCAAAAAGCGTTTAGAACAATGATTAAGTGTTTTTGGTGTTTGGAGCTTACCACACTTGGTATTCCGACTCTCTGAGTAAACACCTGCACGGCAATATGGCTTCCTGATTAGGACACAATTTCGGCACACTCTGGCCTTGTACTATCACCCACGCAGCGGTCAAGACGTGCAGCAGAAGCAGCACTTCTTTGAAAGTGGCTCCCATGATGCGGCTGATGTTTTTCACCGCATTGCAGGACGAACGACGAATGGCTGAATTCGCCTTTACTTCCTCAGGCACTCAGGCTGAATGCCCAGTTTTGGGAACTTCCGGTTTGATACTTTCCCACCTATTCACTGTGTTGTGCCGCCCAATCATCGATGGTGCTGCACCTGTAACAATAAAATGACACACTGTTTGATGATGGACATAACAGTATCTCAGTATCTCTATCTAATAATGTTTGCTCAACAGCCACAATATGGCGCAAAACTGTTTTGTGCCTTGTTGCAATCGATTTCCGGCCGGATGCAATTTTCGCGCGCGTCTTTATATTCTGCATTAGTGCGTGAACTATGTAAATCGACCCAGAATGTGAGGAGAGCCCAGCAGAAAATGATTGTTTCGCCAAAGTTCCAAATTATATTAGCAGTGTTGCAATTTTTCAAAAATTGACTGCAATCGCTCCAACCTCTAAAGACCTAATTTCCTAACAATCCTAACCATTTTGCCGGTGCCTGTACAGTTTTCACTATTTTTTTTTGTACTGCATACATAGATTTTGAAGCACATCTTCGAGTGCGTAAGCAGTAAGCAATTTCACAGCCGCCGACGGATAACAAGAGGCACAGAGGCAATTTGGATTTTACAGAGCATAGCATCAATAAAGTACGACATCATGTCGAAACATAAATGTTGAGATTACTCGAAAAGTAGAGGTAACTAGTGCTGAGATTTCGCAAAACGATGAGCATTATGCATAAATATTTCAATTTGTGCTCTGAAAAGCTCTGCAAAATCTACGTATTTATTTCAAATTATATTCAGTTAGTTTCTTTTTACAATAAAATATTCTTCTGTATGCAACCCATTATACACTAATTTTGCAAATCATGCTTTTCTACGACCACTTTTAAAATAGCAGGCTTTAAAGCCTGACGACCGAATGTCATTTGACATACATTTAACTCTAATTTGTCTACTTTCTGGGGTGTTGGAAACTTTCTGCACACTTTATCGAGTGTCCATGATAACATTACGAAATTATTGAGCATTTGTTGAGACATCAGCCACAGTAAACTCTAAACTGTAACCGTGTAACCTCAAAATGAATCTGACCGATCCACAAATCACAAGATGAGCAAAACACAAAGAAGGTAATGATTTGTTACCACCAAATTAAAATTAAAATGTTGCAAAATAATCTGTGATGTTGATGTCAAATGTCAATATAACCAAGGTTACTCATGTCAGTGCCCAAACTTTGAATTGGAGTATACAGGGTAAATTAAAGTACAATTTTAGAAAAAGATATTCTTGATTCTTCAAGAGCGTCAAAAATGAAATGTTTATCGCAGATCATGTTCAGTTAGATTTTATTGCAAATAATGAAATAATTAAAAGTGCGTTTAAATGCAGATGAAGCAAACCAAACCTATTTTTCACGCACGACGTGATTCCGGCCGGATGCGCTCGGAATCGTACCATTCCTAGGCATCGAGCATAGATAATCGGAACTCTTTGCCGTTGGGCGGATTTGCAACAACTCGCAACTCCAAAAGCATCTTGTGTCTTGTGCAGTACTTTTTCGCACTATGTATACATGCACGAATGATGGTAGGGTGGTACTTTCTAATGCTTGTTGCGCATATTACATAAATCTCTGCGCACACTCCAGTTGCAATCGACTTCGACTTCGACTCTGATTCAAATCTAAATAATCTAAATACAGAGTTTGGATAGAAATATTAATAATACCAAAACACTATTTGGATAAAAGCTATACAAGCTTGAAATCTCCACAACCCTAAAATAATTTCAGGTGCACAGGGTGTTGCATAAAAAAGATACAGCCAAAAATAACGAATTTTTAAAACATTTGAAAACACGCGTGGGAAAATCGTTCATATTTCTTAAACGCGTGCTTAAATTTTAAGTTTTTTTAGCTGTGTGCACAGCCAAAGAGACGCGCTTTAATTTGCACCCCAATGCCACCCCCTTAGG